>JAVQJD010054596.1:0-13158 GCA_036023655.1 Nannoperca australis
CATAACTGCTCCCTTGGGAAACTTTGTATTTTCCCGTGTTTTGGGTGTTAGGAAGCACTCTGCACTGACCTTACCCCCCCCCCCCCCCCGCCCCAACACCCCATTGACAACCCCACAGCCTTTCTTTCTTATCACCCCATCACTTTTTCCCTCCATCTTCTCTAATAGTATACCCTTTATCAAGACTATCTGTCTGGGAACATGAAAGAAGAGACAGACTCCGAGGTGGTGTTTAAGGGAGGGAGGGGGCCGGTTCAGGCAGGAATCAAGACACACAGACAAACAGAGAACTGCAGCAAGAAACTGGGCTTTGCTGGGGAAAAAAAGACAATGAATGCTTGCCTAGATTTACACAAGTAAAAACGTTCCCTCCCTTTGTTGCTTTCTATTCTCTCTGAATCTGATACTCATTATCTTGTCAACACCTTCCAATGAAAAGACTGTTTGTTTACATTGTTGCATTCATCTGTGTGTTCACGTGTGTCAACAGACCTGCAGCAAACAAGAAATGTGCTTCCTGTAAACTTCACAGACATGCAGGCAAACAGGTACTTCACACCATCAGTGTCTGTAATTCTTCAGCAGACAGGGCTCAATTATGTATGCAGCAATTTTGTTTTGGGTGTTTACACACAGTCCAACACATAGAATATGTGTTTAAATTTAGCATATATCTATTCTTTGTTTTATTTTGGCTGTAGCTGTTTATTTTGTACTGTATATTTGCCAAAATCAACACAAGAAAATGGCAAAAATTATTATTTATCATAATTACTGTGACACAAATACGCATTGTGTACATCAATATGCTTGTCTAACATTAACTTTTGTTCATGTTCATCATGTGGTCCAGTAGGTGGGAGCTTGTGAATATATTAAAACTAAAGGACTATTTTTGTTCTATGTATTCCGTTAGTCTCTCAGGTCATTACTGAAGATGTAAATTCATAAATATGTAACTGTAATTTCCTAAAAAACATTGCACTGTAAGTTTCTGCAAATGTTACTCAAACAGGAGTAAAAAATGCACTTGTTGGGTACGTGTGTTTTGTTGACAATGAGAAAAATATATAATATATCAATAATTCAAACACTTATTAGAGCATATACTTAACATTACTTCACATTAAACAATGCGTAAATGTATATGAACATATATACTGAGTACATTGCAGAACAGTTGTTCCCTTTATCCCTTTCAGTGTGCATAGGGAGATAGATGGTCCTATCTTGGGATCTAAATGCATGGCTACAGTTGGCTTAAAGGTTTTGGAGACAATCATCATAGATGACACAAAACAACTCTGTGGCTCTGCTGTTAATTTATAGCTTTTTACAAGAAAATAGTATAAAGAACTTAATTCAGTTAACAGTTAACAGTAAATATCCGTGGGTGTGTGGCCTGTAAAGAAATGTATAATGTGCTTTGTGCAGCGGCTACCAGTGCGCACTAAATCTGATTGCTGTTGCACTCCAGAAAGAGGTTCTCAGAGTTTTGCAGAATTAATGAAGCGGGCTCAAAGTGTGAAGCATTCCTCTCAGTGTTTCACTTTACTGCCTTAAATAAATAGCAAAATACACTGAAAGGGCCAATTTGTTCTGACATTACACGTGCATGGACTTATGCATGCTTGCACATGAACATGTCAGACACCTGCAGGGTATAAATCAGACGCCTGGGTCTTGCAGGGCACAGAGCTGCCCCTCCCTGGCAGCTGGGGGTGAGAAAGAAATAAGGGGGGCCCCTCTTCTCTGCTTGGTTCCTTTGGCCCTCTGATGTCTGGGGAGTCAGGTTTCACCAAAACGCTGCTGATAGACGTTGACAATGTGAGCTTTGGGGATGCTGCAGAGGGCCTTAACAGCAAACTGTCAGTGTGAGTGTGTGTGTGTGTATGTGTGTGTGTGTGCATAAATAGGCAGTAAACCGTTCTCTTTCGTCAGTGCTCTTGTCTGGCAACAGGAGCCTTGCTGATAAGATCTATTTTGGAGCCACACAGTACAGGGCAGCGCCACACTTGTGTTTTTCTTTTCTGTTTTAACTCGGTCTCTAATGATAGCCGGATTATCCAGCCCTGTTTTAAAAGCTTGACTGTTGCTGCCCTCTTTTCAAACTTGGCAAAGCTGCGTCTAGCATCTGTGTTAAGATGCAGTGTGTTGATTTGAGACACACAACAGTGTAAAACATCACTAATCCTGCTGTATTCAAATCCCCACATCCAAATACATACACGCACAAGTATAGCAGATTAAGCTTTGAGAGTGTGGTTGAATGGGTGTGTTTAGAAGCACTTTCTCACAACCTTCCCACTTTTATGTATTGCTGTCTTGTGTTTCTGTGCCGCTGTAATGTCTTGACTCTGGATTGCTGAAACTCATCTCTGCACAACAAATTTACCCTTGGGTACTAATAAAGAAACCTTGAACCTTGAACCTTCAACGTACATGAATGCATGCATAAAACCCACATTTTCCCTTTCTAAACAATTACATCATTGAGAAAGTGTGTGTTTTCTTGAATAGTCTTTTCTAGCATGTCTTGACATGTGTCAGAGGAATGTATGCTATGTGTTGTAGAGGACAGACAAAGCTTTTTTTCTGCCGTTCACGCACCAGCTATCAACACAAAGTCCAAGAGGCTATTGCCCCAAGCCCATCCACCACCACCACCACCCTCACCAGCTACCAGCACTACCCTCAGTGTGGGAAAACCACACTGGAATGTCTTTAAGAGACACAGCAGCTCAAATAAACAAGCTTCCTCCTCTGCAGGTATCTGCTGGAGCAGATAATGGGGTAAAGCATGTGTATTTGCACGCAGGAGCCTTTGTCTGTACATTGACTGTTTCTTTTGGCGACAAAAAAGTGTGTGTATGTGTTTGTGAGCATCGGTGTGTTTGAGCCATTCCTCATCAGTGAGCAGTGAGTACACACAGTAAGAGGTGGTAATCAGTACCAATTATCCTCAAGCACGAAGGGAGTCAAGAGGAGCATTCCTCCTCAGCACGACAACAGCTCAAGTCAGGCTTGATTAATCTTACGTCTGTCTGAAGCAGCACGGGAAATTTGTGGGACTTGAAATGCAAAAGAAAAGAGTGAATTAAGTCAGTTTGAAAAGGCATAACATTAAGTGATGTTGATAACACAAGGATGATGCTTAATTACCTTCAAGAAAAACTATGGAACAAGTTGTTTAATGGAGAAGTATTGCAATCGATGCTCAATCACATAAACATGTTTGTGTCACTCTGGATTGAGGAGACGTGATTCATTTAGAGTGCTCTTGACAGAAAGCTTTGCAATGCTTTAGTTGGTCTTGATTTGTATCACAGAAAGCACGTATCTTTTCACAGAGTGTGAAACATTGCCAGTTTTCCCACCGTGGATCTCTGCACACACACACAAACACTGCACTTTCCCCTCTAGTTACAAGCCATCAGCCAAAGAGCGAGCAGAGCCTTTGGCAGTCTCTCAGTGGATTTAGCTGTTTTGATTGATCTGCAGTCTGACACGCTGTTAATGCTGATTTTAGAAGACAGAGGAGAGTTTGATCAGATAGTCAGAGAGAGACTCTTAGTGGGGCAGGTTTATATCATTTTGCAAAACTTCAGTTTTCCTTGAACTGAAATGCTAAGCCAGCGTTTTAAGGTTTACACATTTGGACACTATTACAATCAGAATGTACTTACCAAAAGTACTCAGTATGCAGAATGGCTCATTTCAGGAAACACTCTTTAATATTGATTTACCATTGCGTATGTGACGAGACTATCTCGTCTTAGTAGAGAGCTCGGCAGGTATGAAAAGTATAACTCCAGGGGTTCTGTCGTGGGAACAACATGGCCTTCATACCCAGGGTGCAGTGTTGTGGGTCATCTTCTCTCACCGATGGTCAACAAGTTAAAGGTCAACACTGGCTTGACCTCTATAACACCAGAGTGTTTTATGTCTGTGTTCGCTCTCACTCTTACACGTGTCTGCTGGTTAAACCTCAAGTCTTTTCTTGTTACCCTGTGATCCACAAGTCCCTCATTTCCAAGAGTAGACACACACATACACACACACACACACACACACACACACACACACAGGCTGGTAGCTATAAATCATTTCCTATTTTGGTGATGCCAGATCTATGTGAAGCAATTTTTTCTAGTCGCCACTTCTCTTTCTACTTAACTCTCTCTGACTAACATAAGCCGTCATAGTTTCTATGAAGGTATTGCCACAGCCATGTCTCTAACCAGCTCTGTGCCGAGGTTTCACCAGAAGCAGACTACACCCACATATGGCCTTCCCAAAATGATATGGTGTCGTCTTGTTGCACGTGCGCATGTGTGTTTATGAGGAGGTTAGTGAGGTTTGTAAAGAGGGTGTAGTTCACCCTCCACCCTTTCCCTCTGTGTCTGAGTGCATGATGCAGACCGAGGTGTTTTCATTTGTTTTAATAGCTGGAGGAGCTCCAACAGAAAAACTGAGCTGGCCCGTGTGTAATCCTCAGCGTTACCCTGGTGTGACACACAGGAGCATTTAACACTCCTCATTTCCTGGTTGCATGCGGAAACAGCAGCTGCATCCTGAGAAAGATGGAGAAGGAAATGGAAAGGGAAATCTTGAGAAAATCTGACAGTGCACTCTGGATGCCAATCCATTATAACTACTATATTAGTGCTGGAAGAAGTAGTCAGATTCTTTTCTTAAGCAACAGTTAAAAAACAGACTGAGGTTTTGTTTTTATTTGTGTGAAATATTAGATAGATGTTTTCCTCTTTGGGCTTCAGTAATTTAATAAACCATGCAACCAAGTAATCAAACTGCTAACAAATCAAGACATCTAAAACATAGCATCCAACATGTTATGTTGGGGTCAAAAAAGTTTGGCAATCACCGGTTAAATTTTATATTGTATGTATTGTATTTTATAAGACTATTATATTTTTCATGTTTCATGTTATGTCATTTAAATGTAAAATCATAATCTGAAAGGTAACTATAGCTGACAAATAAATCTAGTGTAGTAGATGATAGAATATTTCCCCTCGAAATGTAGAGAATGTATAAAGTCACATAAAATGGAAATACTCAAGTAAAGTGCAAGTACTGTAAAATTGTACTTAAGGGCACTATGTGAGTACATTTCCACCACAAATTTACATTACATTTTTCTTATTTTTGTCCGTCTATAGCAGCTGTAATAATCCCCCTCAAGCCTTACAACAGACTTTTCCACTGCACGTTTTAGTAATATTTTTATCCTTTTTTGGTAATCACTCAGCAACTTTCTTTAGTATAATAATTATCATCCAAACCTCCTCTGTGTAATCAAAGAGAGGACACTTGGGCAGAGCCACTGGTGTTTAGGCTAAGCCTTCATTTGGTACGCACGTAATCAAAGACTAAAATAATCTGTTTATAACATGACTACTAATTTACCACAGAGTGACGCCAGTCACATGACTCTCTGCATCGCCGTGTGGTCAGACTGACACACAACAGCACACACACACTTGGTTGAGGATGCTGTAGATGGAATTCAGTGCAATAGGGTGTGTGTGTGTGTGTGTGTGTGTGTGTGTGTGTGTGTGTGTGTGTGTGTGTGCGTGTGTGTGTGTGTGTGTGTGTGTGTAGTTGGCAGATGAGTGCGCTGTGGAAAGGTCTCGAGGGTGAGAGTTTTTTTCAGCCAGACCCACAGGCAGCCAATGTCCCACATACATCTAGTTTCCTGAGGCGGACAACAGCATGCTGACTCACTGACTGACCTTGTGTGTACATTTAATGTGCCGTAGACCGCATTGTCCCATGTGTCACAGTCCTGAGTTGTTTGATTCATTTTTAGCACTTTCTGTTGGCAGACATGGAGCACCATGAGCATTCATTTTGGAGTCATTCTGTCCACTTTATGGATGTAATATTCCCCCTCTTAAAGCTTTGTTTTGTACTCCACGATGTTCAGCAGGTTGCGGCTAACATTGTCTGTGTTGGTCAGGGCAGTAAAGGTGAACCAAAATAAAAAAGCACAATAAAACCAAAACAATACGTTGATAGTAGAGTTGAGGGGAATCACAGAGTCAGGAGATAATTAACTGTGGGTTTGTCACTGCAAGCGAGCCCCTTTCACATTTCACAGTCTTTTGAACCATGTGAATGTAAAAATATTGATTAGTGCAGCAATAATCAGAAGCACCTGCAGAACTATTGTTGATTATAGTTATTATAATAATAATAATAACTATTATTGATTTGTTGGTGATTGTCATAAATAGTTTTAAATTCATTATTTCTGGTGATGACAGAACAGTTCTGGTTTTTCCTGATTGTTTAAACAGTTCACGCTGTCATCCTGCTGAGGAAACCTCCTTTTCAGGACTGGTCTGCCTTTAGCTGAGTCCTCAGCCTTAAAGCTGTGTGGGCCACTTACATGTATATTTACAGTACGCACTCCAGGTTCGCTCGCACTCATATACATAATGCATAGTCAGGCCTTCTGGTTGTTCAGTCAGCCTACAGTAGCTGGTCTTTTTCTTTGTCAACACAGCCTCAGAGATAAGCTTCAGTTGAGGCGATGACTGATAAGATTGAAAGAATTATTGTATTATCACATTATTATAATCTAGAGCAACCATCAAAATAATTATGAAGGATGTGTGAAATGCAAATGAGCTATCCAGATATTTATTGTAAAAAAAAATAGATAGAATCTAGAACAGAATCTCTAACAGAATAGATAAAGTAGATTCTGTTAGCATTACTGTAATTTACCTTAAATAGTGTTCAATTAGTGCAAGTGACGGGATTAAATGATTCACGTGTGCTTGTGGCTATAGCTCAGAAAAGGTGTTTTCTCGGTTTACAACAACACTTTAAGTATTTGAAATCAATGTTGATGCAACCCAGATCAATGTTGGAGGTGGACAGGAGAGGGGGAGGGGAGGAATTACTTGAAGGAACTGATCCTGAACCCCTTTTGACCTTTTCAGTCATTATGAGGGCAGCACTTCTGTTTTCATATAAACATGTCGTTGAGGATAAAGACAAGTGGGTCTTTGTGCAACCAACTTCTTTGTCTTCTGAGGAAGCTTGCTCATGAGGCTCATGGGAGCGAGAGGAACCTCAGGAGTTTGTCACACTGCTGAAATAAATAAAGCATCCTCACGCTGGGTTGATGCTTTGCGCTTTTAGCTGGAACCTTGTTGCCGTTGCTGTTATTCTTCTAGGAAGTTGATCCCATCAGGAATTGCTTGTGTGTTTGTGTAAAAAAAGTACAACGGAAACAAACACAACCAGGTACAGGTCCAATATAACCGCCCTACCCATGTTCAGCAGCTGCAACCCTATAGTCATGTCGCTAGCGCTTGACATTTTCAGCTAACCACAAACATTTCACTGGTTGTTCCAAGGCATTTTGGGGTTAGTTTCTGTTTTAAGCGGTGTTGCTGGGGATTAACGTTTGAAGGCGACGTGTCACAGTGTCTGAGTCACCGAGGTCTGGGATAGGTGTTTACCTCGCTATGGCTTGGTTGGATGAAATTCTTAACAATAATTTATCAGAGTAGTTGAGGTACTCACATCTTTTACTTGAGTAAAAGTACATATACAAGTACAGAAGTATTATCAGTAAAATGTAATTAAAGTAACAAAGACTGATACAATATTACATATGACATTATTAGATTGTGTGACTGATGTGACTGTACCAATGCATAAGTAGCACTTTATTGTTGAGGCTGGTTGCCTACTCTATGTGCAGTTAGGCGTTCCAGTCCAGTGGTTCTCAACCTAGTTGACCCTCCAAAGGGTCACAAGATAAATCTGAGGGATCGTGAGATGATTCTATGTGGCTAAAATATTGTAATGTTTTAATATTGTGTAGATATAATTTGATATACAGTACCAGTCAGTACCAGTGCCATTCACCTGAATGGGAAAGTGTGTCCAAACTTTTAACTGGTACTGTATTTTGGCCTCAAACTGTTATTTATGAAAGTGACACATTAGGAGGGAAATGTCTCTTGGTGGACCAACTAATAGATCTGAAACGCAAGAAGGAGACAAAACTAGACACAGTTTTAAGGGGCCACACTTAATTTAAATTTAACAATGTTTTATATTTTGTAATCTTATGTTTAATTACGTAAAATCTACAATGTCCCTAAAAGTAAACATAGTAACATAAAATGGGAACTCAACTAAAAAAGTAGATCTACTTAGTTACGTTCCATCACTGGTAGTGGTGATGATGAGCTTAATTATATTGACTGTATTTAAAAAGAGAAGTTAATTTCTCCAGAGCAGGGAACTGAACGATCGTGCTTTTTACAAAACACCGAGCTACATCTTGTCATGTGCTGTAAATGCTTTTACTGTAAATCCTGCTCTTGTCAAAAACACATCAGTCACTGACAAACGGGTTCAACTTTGAAGAATAATTGTTTGCAGAAACATAAGCAGGCAGTTTAGGAAGATTAGGGTTTTCAGGCTGTAATTAAAAGCCATTCGAATAAATGATTCACAAGAGTCCAAGAACGCATGGAGGAGAAAGCAGCCGCAGCTGTGAAGCAATGTCGGAGTCAAGCATCAGATGAAAGCTCGGTTATGACTAAATATGGGATATGGATAAGAAGACATGGCTGACACTGTGCTGAAACACAACCTGGCACTTTTGGTCTGCTTATCTTTTTAATAAATCTTGAGCACATCGCATCTGAGAACTAAAGGTATTATGTTAAACATACTTTTGTTGCTCAAATAATTGTGAAACCATGACCCTCTGCTCGTGTTTTCCGCATGCGTCGATGGGAAAAATCCTGTCCGTGTAAGTTTATACTACTTGGAAAGTAATTTACTGCAGAGCACACAAATAGAGTCACTCACGTACACCCAAATAATGGATCCACTCAGAGGTTCAGTTTGATTATTGGGCTTGTATACTGCATCTTGCTCACCATACCAAGGAATTAGCTCTGTGTCTACACTTCTACACAACAACATGCAGGCAAGTTATGCCGTTTACAGCAGAGAGCTTCACGTGCCATTATATGTTAGAAAAATGTCCTGTGTTTTGGGTTTTCCAGTTGCATATCATGGATTACATTTCCAGGGGAATTTGACATGATCTTTGACACTTCATGTAATCACAGCAGATGTATGGCACAGTCACTCATTTTACTCTTTAAAACAAAACAAACGCATATATTTTCTAAAAGTAAGACACCTCTGACAGTTATAGCCTGGAAATGTATGAAAATGTGGCTTTTTTCCCAGCAGACAGACAAAGTTAGCAACTAGCTAGTGAACATAGCGGAGCATTTACCAGATATTTCCCTCTCCTTTAGTTTTGGTTCCACCAAACTAAAGAATAAAGGACTTGCATTCATCAGGTGGACAAAAACACGACTTCTTATCTTGCTCTGTGTCTGCTAAATGTATAAATAAGCTGCTGCTGGCTAACATGTGCGCCATATCAAGTTTATAAAGCGACAATATGCCAATGTTGCGCTGACCCCAAGTGGTTGAAAAGAAAGCAATTGATGCAGGTGCGCATCAATGCACCTTAATTAAAAAGCTAAAAAGTTATCTAGAGTTAAAATCTAAAGAAAGTCTCCCTGAAGGACTCACACAGGAAACATAATTACCCACAGGAAACAGGTGATGAGAACATGCAAACAAGCAAACACCACACAAATCAAAACCAAAAGCAAACCAACAAATAATGATTTGTTCTTTTCAAATGGAAAGTCCCATACAACGCCACTGTCAGAGAATCCTGCAGCTATTAATCTCTTTAAACATGCAAATTACTAACCAGCCACCAGAGAAATAAAGCAGCTTGTGAAACAGTGGAAGCATAGAAGCCATTGATGATTAAAGTGAGTCGTTTCACTCTTTTACTGCATGATTACTTTACTATTTTAAAGTGGAAGAATGTTAACCAGAAATCCCATTATCCAGCTGCCAGCACCTCTTCACCCAAGTATAAAGTCTGTTTCTTCATTTCATTGAATAGTTTCACCTGACCAGCTAACTCTGTACTTTTGTATTAGAAACACCAGCTCTACATAATCTGACTTCACCCCTGCCTGAAGACAAGCACTTGGGGTGGGGGTGAGTGAGTGGGGGTGGGGTGGGGTATGACACACTGGTGACAGGCATGGCAGCCACAGACATACTTCAATAAAGATTCCAGTTGTTCTGAAATCCACTGGTTTTAGCCACTGGTCTTTGAGGTGGGCCCCAGAAATCTGCGGAATGAGAGGCCGTCCCTGTGTCGGCGCTGCGGACGTAGTTTAATCCTGCACCACTGGGAGAATACTGATGAGAAGTGCTCGAACGATAGAGGGGGTGGAGTGTGTGTGTATATGTGTGTGTGTGTGTGTGTGTGTGTGTGTGTGTGTGTGTGTGTGTGTGTGTGTTGAAAGCACTGGCAAGAACTGGGCCTTGAACCTGCAAGACCCACGGTCCTATAATATATTTATAGGAGGTGTCACACAGTAAAGCTGGGCGATATCTAAAGTGCAGGCCCTATAGAAATAACGGACAGCTTTCAATGACGACATACTGTACAAGTCTGGGGTTTCGACAAGCTGATACACATCTCAGCACTTGGCTAACAACACAAACACAGGAGTGGTCTCGGGTGGAGTTTCACTGTGATGTTGGTTTCTGTACCTCATAACCTGGCCATGTAAGGTATTCTGCGTCTTCTACCTTACATCCTCTAGAAATGTATCAATCCATCACCTTCAGTAGGAGTTTCCATCACAGTTGTAACTGAGTACATTTACTCAAGTACTATATTTAAGATTTTGGGGTACTTGTATTTACATTTTTTGCTACTTTATACTTCTACTTCACTACATTTCAGAGGCAAATGTTGTACTTTTCATTCCACTAATTTCAAGTTACTAGCTACTTTACAGATTTAGATTAATAATAATAAATCTTTATTAATGAAGTATATAAAGTAGTTGAAGTCAGTTCCATTGAAATTACTACTTTTACCTTTAGTAGACTACTTTAAGTATATTTTCATTCCAATACTTGTATGCTTTTTGAGCATCTTATTATAAATTCTTGCTGCTCTTTCTGCTGCTGGCTGAGGTTGTGGGTTTGGTGGGAGGAGCTCAGTGGAGGCAGCAGAGACAGAGGCAGAACGTTTTGCATAGGTTGCACAGGTTTTGCCTACTGCAGCTTTAAGTGCAAGATCTGAGTACTTCTTTCACGTCTGGCTGTAACAAGTATGACACAGTGACTTTCACTTTTTCACAGCGTTTTTCACTAGTCCACAACTCAATTAAGACAGCTCAAAATTTGAGTTATTAACAACTTTATCAATGGACTATTTTTCAGTCATCTGATTGGACCAGTCACTCGCTGATTTATCTTTTTTTAAATATAAAAACAAGAAAAACGAATATGATATTTCTGATTATCAGACTATTGCTGTTGATAGATTGTTGGTTACAGTAAGATTATGTGAGAACCAACATCAACATAGTGAGGTATGTAATGGACGGCCGACTGCTGCCATCTAGTGGCTTTCACTCCACATTACATCTGCTCAAAAGCTTAACATTTCTTTACACACTGTACTGTTCTGACTCAGATATTTTACTATCATATTCGGAATTGTTATGTAAGAGCAGCTGATTTAAATGATCAAAAACATACTGAGATGTCAGATATATTGACAGCCACGTGCTCCTGTTCCAAATTTACCATAATTACTGTCTTACTTAGTTTCATACACAGGAGACCACGACTTTTTGGGGCTGGTTGCCACAGTGCTTATCAGAAGGTGTTGAGCAATATATTCTTTATGAGGGAACCCCATTTAATCTGTAACAGTTTATTAATGTATATTATACACATAAACAAGAGAAAAGCACACATGCTTCAATTTAAATGTATTTGTCATTTGCTAAGTCTAGCCATGTGGAAGCAAAGAGACTTGTTTTAGAAATCAAATGAGGTTGGATTTCTCCTACTATTGCTCTAATAAACCCCACTCTAACAGAACAATTATTATTAGACCTGATTCAGTAATAATTAAAAAGGTAAAAGAAACAAAGAAAGGAAGGACAAATATGAAGCCAGCACCAGGCGTCATTCTTATGCCAGCCAGAAGACAGCTGTAGGACACATAACATAGCACCCACGGGCCTAGTTCATATTTCAACATAGTTTCAGAGCATTAGCCCAGTATACTGCACAATAACAGCAGTTAGAACAGTTTTTAGTTATCTATAGACTATTAATTTATTATTATTTCTAGAAATAGGCATTTTATATTTAAGTTTGTTGGGTGCACACACTGTGAAATACATGATTTGACCATGGTTTTTATTTGTTATTGTCAAACCTGACACATCACATGATAGCTAATACTGACTAGAGAAAAGGATCAACCTGACCAGCCTCCCTCTTCACATTTTGAATGAGTTTAATGTGCTTTCATGTTATTGCAAAAATACGAGTAATTCTCTGGTTGCAGGCGTTTTCGTCCCCCGTTATGCTGACGTCCTGAAACTACCTTCGAGAGGGGTTTTTTCTGTCCCATTGTCCGTGTTTTGGTCAGTTTTTTAGGGCTACAGTTAAGAGCTGTTACCATGGATTTTAAAGATGGCGGTTGCCAGTGCTGCGTCACCCCTTCGACCAATTAACATACACTTACGTCTGGGCCAATCAACGCACACTTACGTCTGGACCAATCAACGTACACTTACGTCTCTCAAGGTTCCTCCTGTGCACTAAGAAGGAGGTAAAAAGATGTCCCGCTCGTTCTAAGAACTACGATTGTTCCCAGTTCTTTCACTGTTCTCAGAAGTAGGAACACTTTTTTCCAGTGTCAACACCCCAAGTTTCGGTGTGCTGTCAAAATAAAAACAAGATCCAAAATGAGATAACAGACAGATAACATTTTGTTTGTAGTGATAATATACACTTTCTTTTGCAGCTTTTGTAGCTTTCCCTCATATGTTAGGGTTAGCATAAATCAATGCTTTTAGAATGTCAGGAAATAAATAGCCAAATCAAAGGCTGTCTAATTGTCTAAAAGTGACAATTTTTTAAAATAATAAATGTATAAAATGTGGCTCTACTTTTCTTTAACTGTACAAATCCTATAGCTGACAGGACAGTTTCTTGATCAATATCAGAATCAGA
>JAVQJD010054605.1:0-15189 GCA_036023655.1 Nannoperca australis
AATGTGTTCTGTCCTGTTGGGAACTGTACAGGGAAAGCCATGGCTTCTAGTTTTGGGGTGGAAAAGAAGCCAATGGGTTTGTTTCCTTGGGCTGGTGCAATGCTAAATATTCCTTCGCCGTATGACAGAAGTTCCTGTGCTATGTCAAGTGGCTGCATGCATGTGTCCAGGGCCAGACCAGGTCTCAGTTCCTCCATTTCTGCCTGTGGGTTGCTGGACTGCTCTACTTGCTCTGTATTTACATTTGATGTGGATTGCATTTCTGACACCATTTCTCTCTCAGGGTTTCTGGGCTGCTCACAATGTGCAGTAGGGGCTATTTCCTGTTGTGTTTCCTCTGCATCATTTGGCTGATCATCTGGGAGATTGTTGAAGGTAGCATTTTCATCTATAGATACATCTTTGTATTCTGAATGCATACCTTTGAGTGTGGCTAGTCCCGCTAGCACATTCTTCATGTTGACGGTATAGAAGTACTGATAGCCTTTGTACTTAATGTGTCGTTTAAGTTTGACTTGCAACAGCTGGGCTTCACCGCTTGGTCTTGGAAGACAGTTCACTGTTGCTTGGACCTCTGAAGGTACACACACAACAGCACCATGCACTGCTCTTTGTTGTCCTTTGGGTAATGCAACTATTTTGGCAAATGGTAGGATTTTGGCAATAAGTTGTCTTTCGAGCACATTTAATTCAACCAGTTCTGGGGGGATGGGAGCCAGCTCCAATTTATTTGCAACTGCAATGGATGGCATGCTTCCTCTGTTCAGATGGCTGTGACACGTGTAGCAGATCCACTCTTGCAGTCTCACTTGTGGAATGGTACAGGGGGCTAAGCATTCACTGTCACAAACATGAACATATCTTCCTGTTAAGCAAGTGCGTGTTATATGAATGTTTGTGACATATTTGGACCTGTTGCAATGCATTACTTGATTGGGAAACAGAGTCCTGTGGCACACTGTACAGACATAGATGGGTCCATGCTGAATTCTTTCACGGAATGATGATATGGCAGCTTGTACTACACTGTTAATCACTGGCTGGGGTTGAACTTCAGGCTGTGAAGTTTGCTGGCAGTGGATTACAATCTGTCTGTATTTCTTTTTTATTCTGAGTGCACGCTGTACCTTGTGATGAATGAGAAATGCAGCATTTGAAGCTAGCTTGTCTTTTTTGTGCTGGGTACAACGTTGTATGTGATGCCGCCTGAATGATGGGTCACTGTGATACCTAGTATGATTGTTTTGTATTAGTTTAAGCCTGTAGTCCTGGTGATGTGCATACATCTGGGCCATGTATTTCTTCTGCCGGTTCTGAAAATCTATATCTGATTTGTATCTCTCTGTAATATATTTTTTTTGTCTGCTCTTGAAACTAGGATCTGTGTTGTACCTGCTTTTAATATATATTTTTTTGTTGATTTGAACATGAGGATAAGCCTGGTATCTCTTGACCATATGCGCTTTTACTTTGCTTTGAACATGAGGATCAGAGTAACGATTTTTGAATGATAACAGCTTTTGTTTACGATGAGAGCAGTCTTCAACATATTTAGTTTTCATAGCCTGCACTTTTTTTTGTCGAAATTCTGAACAGTTGGCATATTTGTTTCTTTCATACTGTTTTTTTGCATTGCTTCTCAGTCCATGAGATGTAAATGTGTCTTCAGGTGGTAGGTGCAGCTTTTTTGTAGTACGCATTGCTTTTTTCCGTCTTTGTTTATTTAGTTTTGAAACATTTGTAGCTGCTTTTGTTGTTTGATCTGTTAGATCTGCCTTTAAACTGAAATCCATATTTCTTGGTTGTCCTTTGTCTGCATTGTTGTGTGGGTTGTGGGCTTGTAGATCATTTTCTGCTTGTGGGACAGCTAACAACATGTTTACCACATTTGCATTCCTGTCGAAGATATCAGTAGTAACAGTTTCTGCTTGTGGTAAGCAGAACATAGTCTGTGACTTGGTTTCGTGGATTTGAGCAGTTGTTATAGACGGTTTTGACACTTCCATGTTGCTGTCTGTGATTTGTGCTCCAACACTTTGTTCAGGTGGTGGAACAGCTGTAGCTCTTTGTGTTGCCTTCATTTCAGCTGCCTGTCCAGGACATTCATTGGAATTGTGGTCAGATTCAAAAGCAACAGGCACAAACTCATAGCTGGCATTGACACCACGCTCTTGAAACAGTTTGTTTAGGTGGTTAATCATGTCACTCAGGTGATTGAAAGTCAACATAACTGCAGTTCCATCAGGGTGGGGCAAACCTGCAGCATTTCTAGAATGAGAATCAAAGATTCCATACTGCCCTGATCTGTTGCGGAACACTGCAATGCACTCAGGAGATATCATGAGTAAAGCATGGCGGACATTTGTTGACAGACACTCAAGTTGTTTTGCAAGAGGCACCCAACCAAAATGCCTATCTTTTTGAACCTTCAGGTATCCACACCTCACAGAAGACATGCACACATTGTAAACATCTGTGTCTGTTAAAACTTGCTTAGGAATTTCCTCTATTGTCAGGTGGTCGTTGGTGTAGCATTCGTCCAACAGAAGCTGGTTTTTGATACCAACATAGAGTGAATCTCCCTTTTCAAGAACTTTGTCAAGGTATGTTGTGTTGAACTGTAATCCCTCGTTGTGGTAGGCCAAAAATGTGAGGGCCATACAGGTGCACTGGTGGTTTCTTGAGAATGTGTTGTATCTGTGATCACTCTGACAATGAGTTGCTCTCACAGACTGAATATGTTGACTGTTGTTTCTCTGTGGCTCCTCAGTCTGTGGCTGGTGGGGAAGCTGATCAAAGTATGGTATAAAGATTTATTATAATTATATATTCTACATATAATAAAAGCAAATTATGTTCTAACACACCAAAAATGAAAGCCTTCTTCAACATATGTGGCTGTATCTCATTCATATTAAATGTTAAGCTGTTTCCTGTGTAACTGCAACTATATTAGCAAGCTCAAAGTGGAGACTGAATGTTATTAACAGTATTCCTTAGGGGTGGCCACATTTCTTTAATTTCATAAGATGTGACCTATTTACATACAGTTTGTCATTGGGGTTTCATAAGTGGACAGCTATGTGTGAGTTTTATAAGAATAAGAATTCTATAAGAACAACTTACTTAGACATCTCTATAAGCATCCCAATCAAAGGCCTGGAGAACCCACTTTAGATGACCATTAGCTTCCTACATGAACATTATTTTTTTTTTGCATTTTCTTTTTCTATTTAGTGCCTTTATAATTTTTATCTATTATTTATCTATGCTCTTGTTGGCACCCATGAATCACAACAAATTCCTTGTATGTGTAAACCTACTTGGCAATAAATCTGTTTCTGATTCTGATAGTTATGTACGAAAGTTAAAGCCATGGTGCTTACTTATAAGAATGTTTTTGTGTAATCTGAAGTAAGGTTTTGATTGTTTAGTGCAATTCATAAAATGTTTTTAAGTGTGTCCTGTGTAGAGGAAAAAAACCTACTTTTTTAGCTGGAGAACAGGGTGGTGCATCATCCATTATGTGGAAGCTTCTTTTCTGAGAAGGTGTCTGTGTTTTGGGAACCTGATGACAAAATTAAGTCATAAAAACTTCACATTATGTCAAATATTGCAATCACTTGATAATTAACTTCTTCAAATCAGGTATTTGAAACAAGATCACTCAGCAAAATTACAACAGAATCTGGTTTCAGGCTATATCTTTTTGTGTGTCTCTACTATACCGTTATAGTTGGAGAATAAACAGAAGTGGGTGCATTGTCCATTATGTGGTAATCCTTGGACAGTGGAGGTGTGTCAGCCATCTGATATCACATGATACCAAGTTTAGAAACTAATACAAATACAGTACATCTTCATTACATGTGTAAAATTGTGTGAAAATCAGCAAAAAGAGACATGTATTGTTTAGGTACCTGTTGGTTGAAACTGGCTGGATCTGACATGTTGTCCTTTCGCCAACGCAGTTTTTGTGCCTGTGATCTCTTTCCCTTCCTCGGCATCTTGGAAAAAAGTTTGGAATGAAAAACAATTGTAACAAAATTGAAATAGAAATAAATGTTCATCTATATTGAGTATTAATACAATGTTAATGAGAAGTATATAACCAAATACCTTGTAAACACCTCAGGTTGTAGTATCTGTGTACAGTAGATGATCATCAAAGGAATCATAAGAAAACAGAATGTAATGTCAAAAGAAGCAGAACAGTAACTTGAATAAACCAAAAGGAGAAGTTGTAACTGTAAAATGTTAGTACTGGTGTTCCTTTAAACATGAATCCCTGCCTTGGTGTTTAACACTAGCTATTGTAGCAGAAACATTTATGTCTTTATTATTTATATTGTACACTAAAGAAAGAACTGTCTGCAGTTTAATAATTAAATATCATTAAAACACTGTGTGTAAAACTTATATTTAGCAAGATTGTGCTAGGTTATTGACAGGCATGTGGGGGTATGGCATAACAAGTTTCATCTAATAACCATCTGAAAGTGCAATTTTGTGTGTTTGAGAAAGAGAGAGAGAGAGAGAGAGAGAGGTGTAAAACCCATAGACACAACTGGGATGAAGACAAGCAGCAACCAACTAATGAACCAACTCTGACTCAATATCCTCACCTTCCACAAAAAACAGAAACATACCTGTCCCTCTTAACATTATATGACAGCACATTAACAACACTTTGTGACTTAATCACATAATGTTCTCAGCTAAATATCAGTAGTGTATTACACCCACAGTAACAGTACATTTTACACAAAATTCAATAGGAGCTATGAAACCTTTAACCTTAAGAATGCTAATCTGTCAGTCTGAAGTGGACGCAGCAAGCTAAAATCACAGTAAAAGAAAGAACACAGTCACTTACCTCAGACACAGTCAAATAGAGGCGGTCAAAGCTGTGGTGTAGTGTTTAAAATAAAAGCCAAAAAACCAAGGGCCAATCGGCATTGGGTACAAAGGTATTAGCCTCCCACAAACTTTAAATCCCCCAATCACAGTCACTTTGGTTACTAGGAGGGAGTTAAGGGGAGGTGGTAAGCGACACCTGGGATAGGTCATTGAAAGTGTAAGTGCACCCTCAGAATAAATAAACCATTAAAAGTTGTGCTTACAACTGAAGGACAGTAAGTCACGCTGCCTAAATAGTGATATCACGAAAAAGAGACACTGCTGAACACACAAAGCAAAAGTAAAGTGTGTAATCTCAAAAAAGAGAAAATTAGATGTGTAAAAAACACTGTAACAATTATGTGACCCTTGAAAGAGCAGAGGAGGGGGTGTACTAAGAAAACACCCACTGCTCTTAGGCAGTACACACACCTCTTAACTTAAGTAAAGTGTGTGTGTGTGTATATATATATATATATATATATATATATATATATATATATAGAGAGAGAGAGAGAGAGTAAAGTGATAATCCATTTAAGCTATTTTTTTATAAAACAATCCCATGCTCAATCAAAACAATAACAGTAGTGAAGTAGCATGAATTGATATTGAAATATATCAATAAATTACTGTGTTGCAAAATGGCATTCAATTAATGAAAACATGATGCTGTGTGGCAGAAATGCTGTATTACTGTTACTTAGTATAAATCTGTGACATATTCCTTCCTTCTTCACTCTCTGGTGTTTTAGACATTTGAATGTGTAAATGTTACCTATTATACCTTTATAGTGTTCCTTTTTATTTTAAATGTCACATTTGTTAATGAAGAAAATATAATTTAAAAGCTAGCAAATTAACCTTGAGTTGACACGGTTTTGTTAAACTACTATTCATGCTTAAAATGTCATGCTTAAAACTTGGGTAGGCAGTTTTCTTTTGGTGTCATTGGGCAAAAATGCCAAATTAACAATGCAGCATATTGTAATTCAATGGTCTGAGAGCAGATCTCTGCTTTAGCCTCCTATTTAGCTGTTTACAAGCATCAGAAACTGCAAGCTCCACACAGAGCAGGGGACGGGGAATAGTGGTGTGCGGTGTATTAGCCTCTCTTCCCGTTGCTGGACGGCATTGCAGCTGCCTCCAACGCCTGGGAACACTATTCTCTGCGCTGGAGGGGCGTCTTTGAGAAGACAAGTTGCGGCGGGAGGGACCGCAGTCTTGGTGAGGCTCACGCCGTGGAGGGTGAGCCCTACGTGGGATACAATTCGCAGGGGAACCGGCTCCTTCTGCTGCCGGGCGAAGTTGTGGAGTTTGGTAAGAGGGGCTTAGCAGAGTGTTACGAGGTTTTGTCTAGGCTGCACAGATTGTGCCTACTCCGGCTTTGAAATCATATTAGCTAGTAAGTTCAGATATCAATAGATCTTTTATTGGCTTTTAACTGGGACCTGAGTACTTCATTTTGTGCAATCTCATGTGAAAGTGAGATTGGTATGACAATAAAAATCCTTGAATCCATCCATCAAATGTTCCAACACTGACAGAAATTCAATAAGCTGCAGCAACCCTGAATGTTGGGAAAAATTATAAGAAGACTAGCAGTCTGAAGCACACTGACAGGACCTAGGGGCTGTAATTACCATTAAACCCTACACTGTGAACGTAGCAGTAGTGGGGTTAAAAATACCGGAAGCTGAGACTGTAGGGAGCGTCGGGCCAGCAGGCTCTGGATGACGTTGGTCCTGTCCAGGCAGTCCATGCAGTTACTGCGGAACACTCCTCTCTGCTGGGCCACTGTCTTCCCCTCTGAGTTCACCATGAAGTACCTACACACAAAAAAAAGGTCAAAATACTCTTTCACAGTACACAACTAGATATTAGCCCAGAGCAGCTGCTGGTTAAGTTACCCGTATTCATCTTGTGTCTCAGCGACAGCATCCACTAAGATCTGGAGACGGTCCCATCTCATGTGACTGCACTCTTTGTGGAAGTCGAAGGCTATGTAACTGAGGAGATAGGAGACAATGTTACGGTGTGAACAACCCTTGCTAAAGTTATTCAAGTGATCAAACAGCAATCGTAGCAGCAATTCTTCTTTTCGTTACAGAGGTGGCAGAAATAGATGTAGTCATGACAGTTCTCAAGAAGAGCTAAATGCATAAATAAGCATATATACACGAATGTAGTGTAACCAGGTTACTTTTGTGCATGTTAATGACACCTCAAGTGATTGTATACACTGCACATAAAAAGTTGAGAAAGCACTGAGTGACACTTACTTGAGCATACCATTGTTCATGCCAGACACCATCTTTGCAAAGGCCTGTTCTAGTGGCTTCTCTGAGCCCTTCTGATTCACCTGGAAAAAACAAGTAAACATAGATTGACCTCATACGTCTTTGCTTATATTTGATTTTAAACTATTTAAACATTTACTTTTAAAAAGGGAAAAGGGGGCCCTCACCAGGTTCAGAATAGTTTGCTTCCCATAGATGAGGAGCTGAGAGTCGAAATGCCTCTGAAAACCATCCATCTATACAAAGTCTCAAGTGGTTAGCATCAGATTTTCACGCCTATCCCTATTTAAAAAAATAAAGAAACACAAAAATGCCTGCTCTTACGTGATTGGTGGTTTTGCTGATTATAGGTTTGGGTTTGTATTTGAGGTTGGGCCGCTGACTCCAGTGAAAGGGCATGGAACCTCGTGTCTAGAGATAAAAAAAAAAGGTTGTTTTTGCACTTCTCAAACATGCTTGCTCTAACATGTATGCTTGAACAACTCAAAGTTGCACAGAAAGAACAGGCAAGTACCAATGAGCCACAATTCAATTAGTCTTTAACCAGCCCTCATACTTGCCTGTACAAATGAAGCCTTTGCTCCTTCATACAAAACTATCTGCTCAGTCTCCACAAAGTTAGCAGCATGGCCTTCAGAGTCAATGCCTGTGGAGATAGCAGAACAGAAAACATCCATGAGCAGTCAGTAATGTTCTGTCAATAGTGAGGTAGACAATGTTACCTTCTGCTACTGCTGATTAGAGCAAGAGAAGTTGATCTAGGCTCACACACTACAAGGTATCAGATATTAAACTATAACTGTTTATGAAAATGTGTTTTCCACTAGTCAAGATGGCCTCCACACCGCTTGGTGCAGTTCAACAGAGACAATACTTCAGCTTTTTACCTCTAACGTAGTATCTGACGCCAGCCCGGAAGCAGCTTCTCCTGGATATGAGGATCCACTCAAAGATCTTCCCATTTATACGACATGGCTTCATGACGATGACTGGACCAGGAGAGTCAAGGTAATGCATTTGTTCTGGAACTTATCTTAAGAATAACGGTAAGACGCTCCATACTCCATTTAAGAATGTGAAAATATTAGACATTCAGTAAAAAGGATACAGCCGTGGACAACAGGAAGTGCAAACCTATGAAGCTATAGGAAAAAGTGAGTTATTCAAATGAAATGAAATAAGTACAAAATGTTCACTAGCATAACAAATACAGTCATTAGTGTTACCTCTGGCTGCGCAGCCAGTTCTCGCAGGAGGTTCCCATTCCACACAAACCTCTGATCTGCCTGAAAACCACAAGAAACATGATTCACACATTAAGTCATCAACATATTATTCACAGAACAAAAGCAAATGGCAACATTTTATTATTTTAAGCAATTGGCTAATGATTAAAAACTAATTTATATATATAAAAACTTATGTTATGTGTGAATAAGATATATCAGGCTGTGATACACACACAGTACCTAGTAGATACAGTCACCGCTGGTTTGGGTATGCACATGGGATTTGCTCACAATAAGAAAATGACTGTAGAGCAATGTTTTGATGTGTGGGTCCCTGTATTGCTAATATGCTGCATTCTAACATGCATACTTGCCACAAACTTCTTATTTCTCCAATATTAGCTACACTGGCTCCCTGTAAAGTCCAGAATAGAATTTAAAATCCTCTTCACCTTCAAAGCGCTTAATGATCAGGCACTATCATATCTCAAAGAGCTCATAGTACCTTATCACCCTACTAGAGCAGATTTTCTTTTGTAACCATATATAATATATTCATCTCAGAATGCAGGTTCCTTGTGGTTCCTAGAGTCTCTAAAAGTAGAATGGGAGCCAGAGCTTTCAGCTATCAAGCTCCTCTTATGTGGAACCAGCTTCCAGTTAGTTTACGGGAGGCAGACCCCCTCCTCACATTCAAGAGCAGGCTTAAGATTTTCCTCTTTGATAAAGCCTATAGTAGGGCTGACTCAGGTGACCCCTGACGCCTCGTCTGTGCAGTTTGTTGAGCTCTGAACATCTCACCCATGTAGTTGATGATGAAGCCCTCGCCCTTGCCGAAGACGAGCCCCGCAGGGTCGGAGTGGAAGGTGACGGTCAGGTCGGGGGTGGTGGAGGACAGCTTGAAGGGGCCGCTGCCTCCGACGTAGCGGCCCAGGATACGAGTGGTGACCTCGTCTCCGTCAGTGATGGTCAGCATGTCGCTGTCGCTGATGTTCAGTCTGAGGAGCATCAGATCGGCACGAGTTACGATGACGACGACGAGACGAACCTCAAAGGCTAAATGCTGCATTCAAGCGCAGGTAAAGTGTTTCATCACGGCTTCTTTTACACCTTTTATGAGGTTTAAAAAACTTAAATATCTGTCAATGTGATATTGCATAAATCCCCCAGAGGACCGAGGAGTCTGTAATTGGATTAGTTCTTGAGTGAAGTTAAACTCGTCAAACCTGTTTAATTCCATAAAAGAAATAATTTAACGTGAGAACACATTTTAAAGGATGAGGCAGGTTATTTTATTCTTTATCTTGATTTATCTTCATTTCTTAACTTTACATCATTTATTATTTTGGACTGATGCAGAGTTAAGTTTACTTTTTACAGAACTATTAACATGAATATCTAAGAGTTAAATCTAAAGGAACAGTTGAGATTTTGGGAAATACTCTCTTATGTCTGTACGGTAAATATGAGGCTACAGCTAGCAGCTAGTTAGCTTAGCTTAGCTTAGCATAATGACTGGAAGGAGGGGTAAACAGCTAACCTGGCTCCGTCTAAAGCTCATCAATTAAATCGAACAAGTATTCGTGCTAAGTTTGCCCACTGAGCATGCTCAGTAGAGTCCTTCTCCAGCCGAGCACATCCAAGATGTCCGCCGGCTGACTTCCTGTCGGCTTCTTCTACACTTTCCACGTTATTGACAAAATGGATCAAATGCTGATGATTCAAAGACTCATTTGAGAAGAGATTATTCAGCAGCTGCTTTTCTAATTACTGTGTTCAGGGGAGAAACGCTTTTCTGACCAGGTCATGTTGGAAAATCAATCATTTTTTTAAGGAGTAGATTCGAATTAAAGCACCTTGTAACCTTAAGAACATGAAGGTTAAGACTTTGTACAAACCCTGATCACTTTTCATGGATGTTGCCATTGACAATCACAGCTGCACAGAAAATTGTTACTTAGCATGTCACAAAATCTGCCTTTGAACGCAGCATAGCCAGTTTTAGTGGTTTTGTTTAAATATCTGTGTGTATTTGAGCTCTTGTTTGCACCAAAACGAATCCCTTGTATGTGAAAATGTAATAAAAATGTAATAAATCTTCTTTAAGATCAGCCGACACATTTTGAGGGTTTGTGCTCTCTGGGTGAAGTGATAAACAACCACGAACGTCTCGTCGATCTACAAACTAAATCGCACAACATCAGAATAACTCGAAGTTCGAAAGACGCTTGAATAGGAACTTGTTGGCTGCGTTCTTAAGTCACGTGGGAGTTTCTGAGTGACAGACGAACGACTGAGCCAGTGAAAGTACAGAACAGTCGGATCCGCATGCTCTGTAATGTTGGCAAGTTTTGAATGTAATGGTTCATTACGAGCAGGAAGAGAGAGAGAGATCAGTGAGCCTCCACACTCTCATACACTTTTAATGATTACATCCATCCAGACTTCGGACCGAAGCTTTAAGAGTAGTAGTTTTAAAGTTTTAATGTTGACGTGCGTTTGTGTGTGTGTGTGTGTGTGTGTGTGTCTCACAGCTGAACGTCCAGCAGCACTCGCTTGTCCTCCCCGACGTGTATCGTCCAGCTGCAGTCCTCCCCCTCTCCGTACCACTCGGGCCAGTTCGGAGACAGAATCACGCCTCCTGGTCCGGTCAGGTCGCCCCCACACTGAGCTGCAGAGGGAGTTCCATTTTATTAATTGTACCTTTAATTTTACGTTATTTATTTATTATTATTAGTATTATTGTTGTTGTTGTTTTAATATAATGTAACCCTGATGTTTTGGTGATATTGTCATTGTTACATTCATGCCAATAAAGCAAATTGAATTGAATTGAATAATTGAGAGAGAGAGGGACTAAGTACTGAAACAGAACACAAGTAAATATAAAAGTAAACAAACAACAAATAACTAGACAATAAACAACAACAGAAGCTCATATATCGGGTAAGAGGTGAACAGAGCGCTGTGTTTCTACCTTTGCACAGCGGCTCGGTGTCGTTCCAGTAAGGATCCCTGGCGCTGATGCACTCGATGACGGGGGGGCCTTGTTCCAGAGAGTGACCCGGGTCACAGCTGAACTGGATCACAGCTCCGACCCCGTACAGCGGGTCGGACGTGGTGAAGTTCCCGTTCTGCAGGTACGGCTCGTAGCAGTGGCCTCGCTCGAAGGCTGGAGGAGGAAATGAGACGGACAGATTAACTCGTCAGAGCCTGAACGCATCGTGCAGAAGAAGAGGAGGATGCTGCTTCTCCTCCCTGATGATGATTATGTTGCCGAGCAGCCAAAATATAAAGACGCAAAGAGCCGTGCAGTCTCATGATTAAGCTGTAACTATATAACAAATATAATATAACAAATATCATATAATAAATATAATATAATAAATATAATACAGTCCTGCAGCAGCACCTTCATAGCGGATGTTGAAGCCCGTGTTGTGGTTGGGCTGATCCGTGATGAACTGGATCCTTACAGCCGGACCCTCGCTGATCACTCCCTCAAAAGGTATCTGGCTACCCCGACCCGAGTCGTACAGCACCACGGAGCCGGCGTCCAGCCCGCTCCACAGCACCAGCCTGCAGGGACGGGGGGGGGGGACAATGATGTGGTGCATCACTCGGGATCAATGTTGTTTAACAAGATGTTGTAAAGCTGCTGAATCATGAAGAAACTGGACCTTTTGACAGTTTAACCTGCATTACCTGGTTTATTTTGGCCACATGTTGCAGCAGAAACCAGCAGTAAACAGTGTGACACACACACACACACACACACACACACACACACACACGAGACTACATACACATTCAATACACAAAACCCTTCAAATGTTATATCAATGTTGACTTATTATCTGTATCTGACGGGCACCCCCACCTGTCAGTGGGTCCCAAGGCCAGTCTCTCCAGGTGCAGGTGCAGCCTCTGGTCCTTGGGGGCCTCCAGGGACCAGGAGCAGGAGCGGTCCTGGGTTGCGTTAGGCCCGTGGTGGGGAGAAGGGGACAGCACCCTCCCTACTGTCGCATTCTTCACTGTTCCCCCACAGAGAGCTGCACAGAACAAGTTCACCTTTACACACGATACACAGATATACATATTATATATTTATATATATATAATATATATAAATATATAATACAAACTAACAAGAGGGAAAGAAAACTCTCAACTTTTAAGACAAAACTTGGACAAAAAGTCCTTGAATGGAAATTAGAAGTCATAAAAGTCAAACATGACGTGTTTCAGCTTCTTAAATGTAAACACTTCAGAAAAACTGTGACGGATTCTAGAGACCGAGCTGATTAAAGCATCATTTCTCTTCAACATCAACATCTGCTGAGGAAGATCATGTGATACAGTCGAGAGCTCCAGAACACCCACTCACCCCGGCAGCTGGGCACCCTCCCGCTCCACCCCGGCAGCGAGGCGTTGAGGCAGGTGAGCAGCGGCGCCCCCTGCAGGTGGTAACCCATGTGGCAGTGAAAGCGTGCGGTTCCTCCGGGGAGCAGGTCCAGCACGGACACCTCCCCGAAGTGAGGCCTCTTCGGCAGCGAGCAGCTCAGCCTGAAGACTGCACACACACACAGACAGAGCGCGAACGTCAGCTGTTAGCTGTTAGCTGTTAGCTGTTAGCTTCGGAAGCTTTGCTGTAAAATATTTGAATAAATTCATTCTTAGCTTCTTTGTTGAACTTCAACTTTTAATCTGGAGTCAAAATTTTAGTCTCATTTCTGTCATTTTCGGCTGTACTTTGTGTTTCGTGCTAGTTAGCATGTTAGCACATGTTAGCATGCTAAACTGAAATACTGAATTTAATGATAAATAATAAACAAACAGTAAATAAACAATTTCTCAACTTCTCATCTTTTAACAAGTTTTAGTTTTAAAATAACAAATATATGTTTTAATCCATCACACCCGCTTATAAATACATTTAATAAACTCAATGAATTGATCTTTTAACAATCAGCCGAGTTTGTTTTATCTTAAACCACATTTTGGTTCTTTATTAGTGAACAAATGTATAATATATTTGATTACGTATACTGTAAGTAAACTGAACGTCGCAACCGCTAAAATTAAAATCAAATCTCGTTTTGCAGGTCTGTTGCCATGACAACAGTTCCAGGTAGATGTAGACGGATCAGATGAGCTGTGATTAATGAACAACACAGGAGGGTCTTAACACTGCTTCCCAGTCCTTGTCATATCCATAACAGGCTAGCACACACACACACGCACACACGCACACACACACACACACACACACACACACACGCACGCACACACACACACACACGCTCTATACAAACTCCCATATTCTCAGCCTCCTAATGAGATGAGAGCCAATTAATCAGAGCTCTAATCAGCTCGTTCACACGACAGATTCAATCACCGTGCAAAGTGATTAGATTAGTAGATTTCTGATTATGCAATTAGCAAATTAGCATGTATACAGTTCACCAACAGCCCTCACACACTCTATATATATATATTTAAATATATATATTTATATTTGAGTGGTGGTGTATTTGTGTGCACTCACTCTGGTAGTGCAGCTGGAAGAGGCCCATGCTGCCCTCCGGCGTGGAGCGGTAGTAGACGGACAGAGTGTTGGTGGGACTGCGGATCACCTGACCTTCTACCAGCAGCGTCTGATTGGCCAGGACCAGCAGGGCGCCTCGTTCGTCTGCACCCCTGATGGACAGCTGCTCGCCCTCCGAGAGGTTCACACTCTTCACCTGGACACACGTTTTATTGCTCTTTAAGACGAGTCCGTCAGTCGATTTGGCTTTTTAAAAAATGTATAAATAAAGAAATATTGTTCTCAGGTTGCACAAGATTCATTAAAGGGGAATTTTACCTCAAGAAGGACTCGCACAGCATCGCTCATTGTGAGTTCTGTGAGCTCCTAACATTAAAACTAGTAAAACAGTCTAGTTTTCAGTGGTGGAACGTAACTGAAGCACACGTTTGAGGAACTCGAGCTCTTCAAATGTTTTATATGAAAGTAACTAAAAAGTTCTGAAACACAAACCTGTTCTTTTCTTTTGCTTTATTATAAAAACAATAATTTTAATGAAACTATGTGAGAAGTTTAGAGGGGAACTGTCTCCTTCTCAGAGACACCTGAAAATGTGTGTTAAAGTGTGTTAATCTGAAAAGTAACTAGTAACTACAATAAATGTGGTGAAGTACAATATTTCACTCTGAGTGGAGCAGAAGTATTAAGTATCAACAAATATTACCTGTGTTTAAGCACAGACCTGGAGTAAATGAACTTGACTGCAGTCAATAAAGAGTGCAGTACCAACAGCTGCCACTAGGAGGCAGAGTTCCACCTGGCATCAGATCAGATGGTGAAAAACAACAGCACATAAACGCATCACCATCCTCAGCGTGATAACCAGTGCATCTGATAACAGTCAGAACGTGCTGTTATCTGTTTTTCATCATCATCATCATCATCATCATCATCATCATCATGCTGCTGCTGCGTACCTGCAGCTCCACCCCGTAGCCGGTGTACACGGTCACTGTGTAGGTGCAGTGCAGGGAGGTCCCGTCGGGCAGGGGGGGGTCATCAGAGGAGTCGATGTACCCCTCCGGGTCGGAGAAATTCACCATGCAGCTCAACAAAGCTGAGGAGAGAGCAGAGGAGGTGATGTTGTTTTGTTCCCAGCCTTGTAATCCCTTTAACGAGCCACTGGAAATCCACTGGAAATCCCTGCTGTGTGTAATTAATGAGGGAAATTACA
>JAVQJD010054609.1:0-22630 GCA_036023655.1 Nannoperca australis
GGTCGAGGCAGATGACAGATGATGATGGGTCTTTGTGTATGTGGAAGTTGGTCTCGACCGGCTCCATGTGATTGAGTGCCCTGAGATAACTTTGTTATGATATGGCGCTATATAAATAAAACTGAATTGAATTAAATTGATTAAAATGATGAGACTTATCCCTTCCTTATGGAGAATGTGTTTTAAGTCCACTTTAGATGTCAGTTATAAAACCCAGCAACGTTTCCCCGACTTAGACATGACACAACTAGACCAAAATTGGCAGGTGTTTCTAACACCCCAGATTGAATATACCTTTTAAGGATTTAAATTAGCTTTGCATATTTCATGAGCCATGCAATGCTCCAACTGGGACTCATTCAGAATTTTCTTTCAAGAAAATATAGCACACAACTGCACATCAAACTAAATCCTAGCCAATTAGCAATATTTTTCAGGATCAGTTAACTGATATGTTTGACCATCAGCTGTGTTGTGTCTAAATAGGGCAATATTGCCTTTGTTTTCATAATGAATAATGAGATAAGAACATAGTAGTTTTATTGGGCAATAAGAACTTAACCTAGTACATTTTACCAGTTGATGTATGTTGGTGAAAAGTGGAGCTTTTGTAAAGCTTAACATGCTGACTGGACAGAGGCTGAAAAAGGAAATTGAAAACACTTCCATCACTCTTGTGATGTCACTTCTTCATTATATTCCCCCCTCTTCATTTTCTTGTGGTGTTCTTCTACTTGTCTTACATGCACTCTGTCTTTTCTCCTCAGTGTTTGCTCTTGCTCCCTTCCCAGAATGTGAAACCACTACTACTTAAAGAAAAGACAACTTTACGACCAATTATTTTCACTCCTTCATCAATTATTCTTCCAGTATGTTCTCTCTCTTTCCATTCTTCAGTCTCCCTGCTGTCATACATTTTTAACAAAGCTGTCAGTTTTGAAATGTTTTGATGAAGGCAAGATTTTCTTTGTTGTTATTTCGTAGAATGCCCATGATCTTGATGGGACAGGTCTAACTGAATCAGTCTGGCTCTACATATGTTTGCTTCATTCTAGTTAGCACATTTGGCATTCCAGTCATTTTCTGGGAGACATTAGTGCCTATGTGTTATTGTTGACTACTTGTTTGTCAAAAAAAGATGTGTAAAAGGTATAGGATCAAGCCAACTTTGGGTAATCTTGCAATTTTCTTTAATAGCTTGTCTTTTTGCTTCTGAATCTTCTCTAACACGTTGACTGTGATCCAACCAAACCAAACACCACAGGAGCTGCTGTCTCTGGCTGGGTTTGGATGTTGATTTATTCATTCATTGTTTCATAGGTTTATCAAATAATGATTAAAGTCTTTAAAGAGCAGCTTTGTGCACAGGTCCTGTGCGTGCCGATCAGTGCCCTGCAGATCATTGGATCAGCAGATTTGTAGCCAAACTCAGGTGACAACATTTAAGTGGTGTTGGCAGCTGTGAGCTGCATGCAAGCCCTGTCGCCTGTTCCAGGGCAGTATGTCAGCCCTACATAGACGGAGTAAGAATTAGTTCACTGGGCTGACAGAAGCAGATTTTTATAAGTCTGACATTTTTATGGAGAGAATTCCCTGAGAACGGAGTGTGCTGGCAGTAGCTAGTAATGGAAGTGTTGGTTTTCTGGTCAGGTGCTAGCAGGAATGCATCCATTACTTATATGACTGCCTTTACCGAGTGGCCAAAACGTACTGGTGTGAATGTTTGGAATTTGCAGGAACATGTATAGTAGCTAAAGCAGTACTCCATATTTCATGTCAAAGTCAATGGAATAGACACAGTGGAAACCTGCAAAAACTGTATGATGTCTATTGTTGCTTTATAGAAGTATAAGATCATTATACCATATCATATACCATATCATTTTGGATTAAGCTTGAGACCACTTTGGTCCAGACTGAAGTATCTTGTATAATATCATCATGTGACTTTGTACAGCCTTTCATGTTCCCCACACAATGATGCTGTTTGTTTTGATTTATGATGATGATACTCTGTTTTGTGCTAATTAGCAATGGTTAGCATGCTAACATGCTAAACTAAGATGCGTTATACCTGCTAAACATCATCATTTTAGCATTGTCATTGGGAGAATGTTAGCATGTTCACATTAGCACGCTGGCGTTTCAAAGAGTTTCAGGATATCTCAGTCCCTGCTGCACCATCTTTTTTTACCATTCTTTTTTAAAACTGTCTCTAAGCCTAACCCAACTTTTTGGGAGTGCAGCACAAAATTTGTTAAATATTCCAGCACTGCATGAAATTGGGTATGCTTGTAATTAGAAATATACTGATGTGGAAATGCAAGTGAAATTGACCTTTTCAATAATGACATCCCTCTAGCCTCAAAACTCCAGCTGACATTGTTCCCATCATTCTGGTCTTTCAGAGCTCACTATATTTATTCTTGGGACATGTGCCATTCCAAGTAGGCCCTACAATAAAAGAATGACAGTAGTTTCCGTCTCTGAGACATCAATATGAACACTTGGACAAACGCACAACTTGCTGGATAACTTTGGGTTTCCTCCCAATTTTCAAACTAGAAAAATATGGTAGCTGTTCTAAAAATGTCAATTAAACTTTTGCACTTGAATCTAATTGCAGAAACTGATCTGATGAGATGTAGTCTTTGCAGGCCTCGAAAAAAACATCCCTCCTGTAATTAATGAATTCAGATTAAATATGAATATCATGTCATAACTTTTGCTTTTTACATCTTCTGAAGTGTCAGTTTATACTACACAAAAATTGTACACAATGTACAAAGAGAGAACGACTGCTATCTTAATATTATGTCCAAAAAAAGACTAAAATTGAGCCTTCATGAAAAATAAATCCCATCATATCATATGAGAACACATTCATTTATTTTTATTCACTCCTGCAAAAGATAACATTGCTAACGCTTAAAATTTAGATTTTGCATAGATTTCCTGACCCTGCAAACATACTACACTTAAGATTTGGCTTCAGATTTATACCTGTGTTAGAGCCAAAACAATATAATTGCTTTTGTGGGAACAGGGGCTTTATAGATGAGTATACTTTGAAATGTAAGGGATCAGGGTTAACAACACCTGCAAATAGATGTCACTCTCATATTGGAACACATTTCTCCAATTAGACATAACACTCAACAACACAACACCAGTGCATGTCCATGTGTGTGTCCTGCTGCAGTTTCTTTGAGGATAACAGTGACAGCTGACGGCTACGGGCTCAGTCATTGTTAGCTGGAGTTTTTCCAGAAAGGAGTATCAGACAAATTGAAATTGGAGCTGCTGCAACATTAGAGGTGAAATCAACCGCATGAAATGAGATGTGAGATTTATTGCCATCCATACAATTATGTGACTGTGAAATAATTGAGGAGCAAAGGGGTGAAGGCTATCTGACTGATCAACCATGGTCACCAGTGGCAGCACAATCTGTCATAGTTAACATCTACTTACACCATGTTAACCGCAGGGCATGCCTCATTATTCACTTCCTCACATATGAATGGTAACATGTGAATGCACCCCTATACATACTCTTACACACCAGCTCATATACATGCTTTCACATACACACTCATGCATATTGACTACCCTCCATCGTGTCCTGCACTGAATATCTTCCCAATGTTATGTCACCTGCTCGAGGAGAGATCTGCTCAGAAAGTGCACAGTAAATGAGTGATCAGGGCTTAATGGAGGACAGGAAATAGATCGCCAAAGCTTAACTGTGCTCCTGGGCCATTAACTTCAAAGTGAGTGAAATAGAATATGTCTTCATGCAAACGTGTTGGTTTGTAACTTTACCTCAAATCAGTGTATTGTGGGAAGGGTTCCCAGTAAATGTATGACCGAATATTTATTGTTTGTTTGGAAATGTGGCTTTCTAGTGAAAAAGAAACAGCTGATTAGTGTTTGTGTGCTTAATCTCAAGATTTAAAATGTCTGTCATGTATTTCAAGTCAGTATTGCTTTCTCTCTCCTCACACACAAAAACCTCATTGCAATGTTTTTCTGTTGAGTTGTAGATTGTATGTTAAGATCTATTGATTTTAAAATAAAATAATTATGAATGCAAGGTTTTCTCTTTCTTTCTTTAATGTCTTCCTGTGAGCCTTCACCTAACTGGCATATTTCTGCTTTATTATGACATTTTTTAAAAAGCCAATGCTGATTGCAGGCATGAGAAGGCAAAAACAGGATTCCAACCGAAGCAAAAGTTGAGCCTGGCTCCATTCACTAAGGACTGAAATCATTCTGAACCCATCCGCACCTTCATGCTTACTTTTCACTGTTCATATGAATATGAAAAAGATTTTTTGGCTACATGGGGGCAGTAGAAAAAGCTTTAGACAAAACACTGACATACCAGCTTTTACGTTGTTCTGATGAACTTTTTAGCAGTTCAGTTGGATGTTTACACATCCAGTAGAAACAGAACAGCATAATCAATCATTTGGAGTCGTGTGATGAGTGTAAGTCTGACATTCAATCTCCTTCCTGTCTGGTTTTCAACAATTCCTGAGGGAAATGTCTTTTGTCACTTAACCAGCCTAATGCACCACTGTGTTCACCAGGTAGTCGCTTTCGTCTGTCTGCTGTTTAGTGCCAGTGTAACAGCTTACAGTCGGTTTATTTCTCAAAAAAAAGAAAAGAAACAGCTCCCTGCTGCTTGTGGAAAAGAGGTTGATGAATGGAATGATTATGTTGAGTATTTTGTTTACGCCAGAGAGGCTGCCCAAAACTTCATGCCACAACGGATCAAGAAAACAACAAAACACTATGGGCCACTTTCCAAGATAGTAAACCATCACGGTGGCTTGCACTGGCTATAATTGGCCAACAGTAGCTGGAAAAATATTGCTACAAAACAAATATAGTCTGCCTCAGCCATCTGGAGGCTGCAGTGCTGCACCTGGGCACCATTCTTCCCACCACAATGGGTAGATGAAGATAGCTTCTTGTGTAGAAAGAGCACCTTGACTTTATTTCACGTTTGTCATTCACTCTCCACAGAAGTTGAGTTAAAATGTACTGAAAGTTTCCACACAGCTACCATCCAATCAAAAGGGACTGGATCTGTTTCCACTAAATCATATTTCTAACAGTAACAGAATCCAGCTGAATGGGATTCATATGATTAAAAGGCCTTAAATCATACTAGATCTTCCAGGATTTGACAGAGTATTCTGTGGATGAGACGCCAATTCTTCTAAGTGGAACGAATACAGTGGAAAGGCTGCTAAAATGTCCTCAACTGACCCAACTTTCTTCCACCACCATCCCTCCTCTCTCTCTCTTTCTCTCTCTCTGTTGATTTAAATCTGTCTTGCTTTCTCACTCTTGCTTTGAATTTATATTATGCGTTGGCGTGACTGTTAAACAAGTTAGTTTTGAAAAATGTGTGAATAAAACAAAAACGTACATATTTACACCTCAATGCCTTTTAGTTCTCTGCTGAATAATCACTCAGAATAGCAGATAAGTAATATGCTCCCCCCCTCTCTCTCATAATTCTCTTCCACTGTGTTCCTCCAACCGTTCTTCATTTACTTTTTTATGTTCCCAATTTCATTTTGTCATCAGTCTGCTTTCCTCTCTGTCTTTCTTTTCACAGTGTGCTTCCATGCTTTGTTCTCTCTTCGTTTTCTTCTTCATTTCCCTGCTTGCTCTCTGGTTTTGCCAATTTGGCGAGCGTTCACAAAACTTGTCGTGCATTGCTCATATCCTTCCCTCTGCTTCTTCCGGCACAACTGATCAATACATCCATTTCCATAGCCAACTTTTGTCCTATTGTGCCTTCCATGTGCTCAGCAATAACAACTGATTATACTGGATCATGAATGTCCTTTGAGGCAGATGCAAGTAAATCCCACAAATTGCTTCATTTGTTTTGATAGCACTTGAGGTAACACAACAGCAACAAGAGTCAGTTTTATTGACATGAACATGTAGCAACGTAATGCTGCTTTCAAGCGCTGTAGAAAAATATTCAAATTTCGAGTGCAAATGAACGACCCAGCCGTGAAGTACCTGGAAACTTAAGATATAATAATAATAATTTTTTTTTCTTTTCTTTTTATTCTTACCAATGATGTCAAAATGTACTTAGTTGCAATTTTATATATCTGGGTTGTTGTTGGCCGATCTAATTTGAGTGTTGGTGGTCATCAGATGCCAACTGGTCTTCTTATGGAACAACGAACAAACAGGGTTCATTTCACTGCAACTTCTATTCTTGGCAGAGAGATCGTTCTTACCAGGGGCACTTGAAGGCACCACAGTCAGCTTGCACCACTGCAAATCTTCGTACACAGTACCTACATTTTGGAATATATTACACATGGTGTGAAAATTCTCTCTATTTCTAGTAGTGTCAAGGGTTTGTGTTGGAGGGACAGGGTGAGAGGTGGCTATCAGGTCAGCAGTGGTGGGTTGGTTTATCTTGTTGGAATGTTTCTGCTCCAGACCTGCTTTGCTGCGTCTTCATCACTCCTCCTCTTACTGAAGAATTGGCAGTCTTATAAGATCCCCAACTTGAAGTTTAAGACCTGAGGCTCTTTTATAATTTATGTTTACTTCCGATCTCTCACTTATTGTCTCTCTCCACTTTTCTCTCTGTGTGTTTTGCTCTGTGCAGTGCTTGTGTGCAATCAGGGGAATGGTGGTGTTTTGGATGCCGCCTGTTCACACTCACAGGTGCTGACAGTCTCTGTGAGATTGGCAGAATGAGACGAGCAAAGTGCCCCACCATTAGCTTATTGGACAGCCTGGTCAACACAACTGTGTGTGTATGTGTGTGTGTGTGTGTGTGTGTGTTCGAGCTCTCTGATTCTGCCAAGTGAGGTAGATTTTGTCGCTAATCAGCCGCAAACCTGTTTAAACTGGTTTGATGGCTTTTCATACAGAAAACTGAAGTGTGCATAATTGAATAATTCCAAATGCATGTAGGCCGTGTATATTTCCAAATACTGTTTGCTCTAACCTACATGCATCATCTACTTCATTTTGACAAGCTGTGTATCACATTAAGGGGCATTAAATGTTTAGCGTGACACTTTGTGCACTGGTACTTGACAATCTCTTGGCAACCGCTGCCTTTTCCTGTGTTTCGAAGCCTACTCATGTTCTTTATCCTTTACACAAAAGTAAAAAAGGAAGCGTCTGAGGGAAGTGGAAAATAAGCAGGGGCAGGGTAAGAAGCTGGGCCACAGTTTTAAAGAAGGGAGGCACATTTGTAAAGTAACTACAAATATGTTAAGACTAACATTTAAAGTCCTGGTATTACATGAATACCAAATAAACAACTATTCTAATATGAAATAATATCATGAGGTAGCTGCTGTTTGTAACCCTACAGCCATTGACAGATTATGAGAGTATGGGCCTCTGGATGCAGACATTTAAAAGGCCCTGCAGCCATCCTAAATCGGAGCAAGACCCAAGACTGAAAGACACACAAAACGGCAACAAACGACGTGGTTGCTTGCTCATTTGTAGTTGTTTTGTTTCTTTTTCTTTTTGTCATTTTGCGTCTCTTTGTTTGTGTTTTGTGTATCTTTGTGATAATGTTGCATCTGTTTTTAAGCGTTTTGCTCTTTTAAGTAATTTTACATATCTTTGTTTATGTTTTGCGCCTGTTTGTGGTCATTTTGTGTCTCTTTTAGTCATTTTATATCTCTTTGTTTTTGCTTTGCAGCTCCTTTTAGTCGTTTGATTGACTCTAAAACAAGAAATGTCCTTTCTGGTCCAGGGGCCCTGGCCACCGCACTGGCTCTGTTGCTGAAAATAAAGGAATTGTGCTGTAAACCTGCAAGTTTTGCCTTTCTGTTTGCGCTGTACAGCAGCATGGCTTTCTTACAGACCACCCTGTAACCAGAGTTACAGTTCACTCGCTCTGTGCCCTGGCAAATCACCCTCGAGCAAGACAGTAAACCACACATTGTAAGTTATTCTCTATAAGGCAGTCAGCCATCTGCCTGAAATGAAAAAAAGGGACATTTCTAGTCTTGTTTTGGCAGCAAAGGAGCTGTGAAAGATGCCAGACAGACACTGACAAACAGGCTGACAGACATACTGACACAAACAGGCAAATGCACAGACTGACACAAAAAGAAATAGGCAGATGTCGGGTATGACAGAAGGGAAGGGAAATATTTGTATTTGTTGTCTTATTCTGCAAACATGCGTACTCATGGTTAGAGTTACAGTAACAACAGTCACATGCAATGACAGGAAGCTGATCACAAACACCCAGGTGAACAACTTCAAACAGCATGTCAAAATCTCTCACTCACTCATTGTTTTGGGTTCAGTCTCCATTTTGTTACTTAGCTTCATTATTTCACTATTTCTAACAGACATATTCTCTTTCAGTGTCTCCACTGTTTTAAGATCAATGTTTTGTTTCTTTCCTTTCCAATGTTCTCTTTTTATTTGCTTATTTTATTTCTCTTTCTTTTCTCCATTTTTTTTCTCCCTCAGATTGCTATTGTTTCTCTTCCTTTCTATCCTAGCCTCACTCTAGCTCTGCCCTCTTCTCATTTTCTCCTCCAACCTGTGATCGTTATACATCAATGAGAGGTTGTTCAATGAAACCAGTGGCCTTTAAAGTGCAGGTCACAATCTATGTCTCATTCCTTTTCTTTCTTTGTCTGTCTGTCTTGTATAGTCTGGGACAAAGTCTGAGTCTTTGGTTTCTCTTCCTCTTTCCTAACGTAATCTCTTTTTTTACCTTCTGCCGTCTCTCCTCTTTTTCTCTGTTCTCTCTCCCTTTCTGTTTCCCTCTTTCAGTTTCCACTGCATCTCCATGTTTCTCTTATTCCCTCCTCCTCATTTCCTTTGTGTGAGCGTCTCTCTCTCTCTGTCGGGTGTATTTCCTCTCCTCTCTGGAGAAATAAAACTTTTTGAAGTTACTTCCAGAGGAGAAGCGCCTTCAGCCCTAATACACTTCATCCTGGTTACCAACGCTTACAGCATGGCCTACTATTGTGTGCCACAGTACTTTGTGAACTTTACCAGGGAATTAAACATAAGCCAGCAACTCTGCCCAGCACACAGTCTCACAATTAGAGACAAAATAACCATGTTAGATGATATGTTATTCTTAAAGCTCTATCTTCCTCAGCAGCTATATTGCTTATTCTGACCAGCACTAAATACGGCATTGATATTAAGGATCTGTTTTTTTCTCAAATTCTCATTCTGCTAAATTGTTTGATTGTCATTACAGTGTGCTACAGATAGCCAATGATATGGTGGTTAGGTGTATGGGGACTTTGTTATCTGTAGCTATTTTGGTTGTACTAATGATGTTTGTTTTGGGTCGAAATGTTTTAATTCACTGCAACTGTCTGTTCATGTTACATCTTTCATTGCATTGCTGGGAGCCCCTGCCAAGGGACCGCAAATGAAAATGATATATATATATATATACAGATACAGAAATGTCCTCAGTTGAAGTTTCAATGCCACAGGATCAGCTAAAACTAGCAGCAACTCATATGAGAGCAACTCATATGAGAGCAAATGTTGACTGTACAGATTCCACCAGCGAGGCATTCTGCACTGCCAATAAACATAAAGTAGAAGCCTGAATATACACAATACTTGGGACGCCTTAACATTATTAACATCATCAGGACATTACCTTATAAGGAGTTGAACCCCTCAGTTCCTTCTAGCCTTAATAATTCAATTAATAGTCTAATAACTGAACGTGTCTGTTTCTCTTTATCTCCATCTCCGCTTCTGTGATTGGTGTAAATTAGGAAAATCTGTTATCTGGGGTCACGCTGTTTATTTAGTTCATGAAAGTATAATAAAAAAAAAAAGAAAGCAAAAAAAGCAGCAAATTCCAGTCTGCGGTAAACAAATCAAAATCAGGTTAATTGCCGAGAAGGTTTTCACATGCAATTTTGCCTTGATATTTTGATTCATAACAATAAAAATAATAAGAGAAAAAAAATAAAACAAGTACCACAAAAGTCAAGAATCATAAATAGAAAATGAAAAATGCACAGTAAAAGATGTAATATTTAAAAGATATCTCTGGTTGAAATGAAAGGAGCTGTACTGTGTTTAAAACAAAGAGCATGGAGTTGATTATCACAACAGTACATTGTAAAATATTGACCAAGAAATGTACAAAAGATCACTTTATTAAGAAGATGTGCGATGTGCAGAGATAATAATCCCCAAAAATGTTTTTTAATGTAACGCATCGAGTCAGATTTGGAGTCCATGGGGTGGGATGAGAGTCTGTGTCAGTGGGGGTCCCAGGCCTTGTTGGTGAGGCCAGCAGCAATTGGGAAAAAACTGTTCTTGTGAGGTTTTGGTCCTGATGCACTGCAGCCTCCTGCTGGAGGGGAGTCTTATAAAAAGTTTTGTGTCCCTGGTGGGAATTGTCAGCAACAATCTTCTCTGCAGGCCTCAGGGACCTGGAGGTGTACAGGTCCTGGAGGGATTGCAGATTGCAGCCAGTCACCTTCTCAGAAAAGCAAAATGATATGTTACAGTCTGCCCATGTCCTTGGCAGTGGCAGCAGCATGCCAGATGGTTATGGAAGAGGTGAGGATGGACTCACTGATGTAGAAGTGCACCATCATTTACCGTTGCAGGTTGAGTACATCCTCTTCTGTATATTATTCATTATTGTAATATTCCTTTATTAAGATACATTTTCCAGTCAAGGACCTTCCTCATGTATCCTCTTGTGTTTGCAGTCATATTAGGTTTAGAGTCCAGACGGAGAGAGTCAGCAGGCCTGCTTTAGATGGAGCTAAAGTTCTGAGCAGTATAACCTTTCTCCAGACAAAGCCATAATTTAGAGAGTCTACAATCTGGGGAAAATGTCTCTTTGTTTACCCAATCATAATGAGATGAGAAACAAATATGTGAAGAATAATAATAATGTGCATCCAAATAAAAGTGAAATAAGAACATTTATATTTTTTATATGATCTTAAATGTTTCCCCATTCATCAGTGTCAAAAATCGATCTGACTTTGTGTTGGTTTGTGAGAACACATTACCTCATTACCACATTCCTTTGAGAAGTCAAACAGTCTATTTGGGATTTACTGTCATTGTTTTGTCAAGTTCAGCCAGGTTATAAAAAATAAAAGTTTAATGTTTCACAGTTTGGGTCACTAGGTGTCAAAGGAGTTTGTAATGGGGTAATATCTCTGCAGCAATTAAAAGCTTTATTCCACAAAGTGGGCACATACTAAATAGAGTAGTTAACCCTGGAGCAGCATCCTGCAACACCAAACAAGGCTTTATTTTTCACCTTTTTTAACCGAAACCTTTATTCATGGTGTTCTATCAAACCCTTTAGGCAATTCGGCATAACCAGCATGAGACATACATGAGAGACTGAATTACTACTAGAATAACAGCTCCTTTATTTGACTTGCATGCTTGAATTTGGAAAAGGTGGCAACTAATGTTTGACATGGTATAAATAATGCGATCTGAGCAAACATTATCATGACAATGCACTTTCATGTTGCTATCCAGTGGGATTCTATGCCTGACTTTGATCACAAATGCAGTATTATGTTTAGAACATCTGTATGCTTTAGGATATCTGTATGCTTATAATTCATTACATATTTATTGTATGGTTTGCCTTATGTTCAAACATTCATGTTGCTTAGCGCTCGCTGAACTCTGTCTATATGCAAACATGGCAGATGGCCAGTTGAGAAGAATTCATGATAGTATGCAGAACTTTTACAGCTAAATGGTTGATATTCTTTGCGTACACTCGAGCGATAATGTAATCTGTGGCTAAAATATATAAAAAAGTTCTGATTCAACTGATAATCCAAGTAATAATCCAAATCCAAGTCATCCATCAATTTGACAAATGAAAAAGAAAACTTCATGACGTTGCAACATTGCTACTGACGCAATATAGTTTCATAAAGTTTGACAGAATGTAAATCTATTGCTTCTAATGTAATTTTAAAAATGTATGTAAGCCAATGCAGATGTGTGTGTTTTAACCTCAGCATCACTTTCTCGCCAATATCACACTACCAGGGGCTCCATGTAAAAATTAGTCACCTGGAAACTCAACCTTATTAAAAAACTACTATTAACAGGGCAAGCGTGACATTAGCGACTCAGAGAAGTCTTGAATTCACACACATCGAGCGTCCTTGGTGATTCATAAAAATCAGTGCCACAGAAAAAAACACCAGCCCGCTTCTCTCTCTCGACAATATCGGAGGTGTTATCAGTTTCCTCTGCAGGGCTTTCTCTGACACGATATTACATCTTGATCACAGTCCACCACACCTGCACGCCATTATGGATAGATTGCAGCACCAGAGTTTAATATGTTAAACTCAATTAAGGGCGGTTAAGAGCAGCGCCATGGCAGTGTGAGTCTAACGTGTGTCCCTTAAATGAAGCTGCCCCCGTGACTGTTGGATTTCACCTCAGGGGGTTGGTAGAATATCACAATTACATTTTCGTTGTCAGCCAACTCCATCTCCATTCAGGGGGTAGGGCAATAGTAATCTGACTCTGTCACAGTAATCTCTGCCATGGGAACTTTATAAATCAGTTCTAATTAAACTGGCGGCAGATTTTGCGTGACAGGAAGCCGTTAATGTTGTTCTTACTGAATGAGAGCAGCTGAGTTTAGTCTCAGTTAAAGTCCCATTCAGGATCATGTCTTTCTGCTGAATAAAGAACATTCTCAGCAATACCATGAAGACTGGAACAAAACAATGGAAATGAGGTTAAGGTGTTTACATTCTTAAGCACTGTATCTTGACTAATTTATGTGTATCAAATGAATCATACTATGACTGGTAGAAAAATGTATATGGGTTGTTTTAAACAAGATATGATGCAACTTTAAACACATAACAATATAGTTACTGTTTCTTTGTCTGTCAAGCTTATATACATTCACAGTTTACAATGATAGTGGTGGCAGATTTATCATGTGTAATTCACAGTCATCTTTTACACAATTTTGTATTCAATTTCACAAGGAAGTAAGCACAAACAGGTCAATCATTTCTACTCGATGGATTTTATTGGCTGAAATTCATCTGTTGATTGCTAGCGTGAGCTAATGCTAATGCTAAATCTCCATCAGGTGGTTGAAAATTCCGTCTCAAGTTGATCTAACTGATTTGTTTGAAACCTGTAAAAGTGTTTTTTGATGTGTGCATGATGGCTACATGCATGATGTCATGCTAAAATCCTGACGCTATGTCCCAAGCAAAAAGTTAGCATCCTAACCAGTTGATCTTCCATGTAGATGGAAGTCATGGAAATAAAGTTGCAGCCTTGTTTCTGTGTTGCAGGGTTAAAACACAGTGCTCAACGTGGACCATTTAGGTGGTTGTTAAGCTAGAGGTTAATTAGAAGCTAATTTGCAACCAGACGTCAGTTTAAATCCCAGGCTGGCTGGGAAGATGGTGGAGGGGGAGGAGTGTGTCAGTGCTCTCTCTTCCACCTACCACACACACACACACACAAACACACTATCCTTTGAGTGTCTGTGCTGAAGAGCCAAAAGAGGTTTTCTCTTTTAGGTCATCTGAACTTGCTTTAAGTGTTTGCATGAGCGAGTAAGTGGGCAGTATTGATGTTAGATGGGTTTGAGCTGCATTGCCACAAAGCAATCAAAGACCAATTTACAGACACGTACACATACAGACTCAAACAGTACCAAATGTCTCTTTGACTGAGAACATCAAAGAAAGCCTCTATTTTCCCTTCAGCTGTACATGTTCTCCCTATAAAATGTAATTAGTCTCAACCTTAGCGATGAACACACACACACACACACACAACAGCAGCTGCACACTTATCAGCCTAATGTATTTCTCTCACTCTCTCTTCTGTATAGCATCTTTCAAAAATGTCTAATGCATTATCGGCTGTGTCACTTTTTTTTTTGCAGCAAGGTCTGAGATGTTGTTGCCACCACTGGCAGTGCCCATAATATTTCCTTCTCTATCATCATCCACAGGTTTCAATATTTCCCATTGTGGTGGCAATCCCTGTGAAACAATCGTTTACTTTGATGCACGAGCATAAAGACTGATGAAAGATTTCAGAAAGATGAAAAAGTTGCAGCCGTGAAGTGAAGCCGCAAAATTAATATTGAAATGCCATCTGAGCTTTAGATTGTGAGAGCGTGTCATCTTAGGGATTTAATGGAGCGCGCTGTCAATATAGAAAGCGTTTTTTCATTCAAAGGGATGAGTTGGGAAAGTGCGAGCAGTTCTGTTACAACTCTGTATGTCTGCTGCTGTTTCTTTCCGTGGCAGATGACATCTTGTGAGTATGTTAATGTATGCTTCCACTTCACTGTTCACTATAAGCCATCGCACAGGTGGCGTAGCCTCAAAAGGAAGTACCTCAAGACGACTGCTTTTAAATGTTGCATACTGCTAAATAATAATAGTAATACGCATAAGCTACAAATGAGGTGATTTATTTTGACTGACCTGTGTTTATGTGTTCCTGTCTCCTGCTCTCTCAGCAGGTGGATGCTTGGTAAAGCATGGTGGTGAAGATGGTTAGAACGCACTTAATGGGGCCATGGGGCCAGGTCAAATGGCCGAGCATAATGGGAACAGGAGTCCTTTATCTGCTGCTGCTGCTGCTATCAACCTGTCTCAGCCAAGACACAGAAGGTAATGGCAGTCTCTGTCTGTGTCTCTTCCTCATCTGTCTCTTTTTCAGTCAGTCTTTTCTCTTTGTCTTTATATTTTCCTCCCTCTGTTTCATAATTCAGAGTCGAATCAAGTCTGTTCAGTGGGAATTTAATATCAGAATTCTGAACAAAACTTTTCTGACTTCAGGCTTATCTTAGGTAGTGAGCGCATCTCAGTTAGCTGCGGTGTGTCACGAGGTTTTCCTGATTCATTATTGATCTTTTTTGATGTGTGATATCTGTTGATGATTGGAGGCTGAATAGTGCTTTGTTTAGACAGCCAAAGGGTGTAAAATAGTATATTTAGTTTTACCTCTTATTATATAATTTACGCTTTATTTATTCCATTCCACATCTATTTTTGTCCACCTGTATACCTAAATTTGTTCTGCTTGGGCCACACTTAAGTTAATAATAACAGTAAATCATTTATTCTTTTTAATTTAACAACTGAAAACGTAATAGCCCTCACTGCTCACCTGGTGGCCAATATATGTCTCTCAGTCTGCATAATATATAGGCCAACATCCTGTTTACACACTGACAAATGAAATAACGTATGTTTTCAATGTATCTTTGGAATATTAGCCTACATACCAAAAGGCTTGGGATGTGTTGTAATGTAAATGTTTAGGTGGATATTAAGGTTTTGTCAACTATGTTGTATTCATCTGTTTTAGAGCTTTGCTTTGTTGCAGTGCTTCATAGTAATGGTAATAGTTATACTTTATAGTCTAAAAATATAAACCAAGGATATCTTAACATTTAAAAAAACATCCACATTCAAATTCCCATGAACTGAGAGCAGACTGAAGCAAGGTAAGACAGAAATTAAGTCATCACCGATGGGAGAGCTCAACATAATACTCTCTTGACTTTCTGCTCGATTTGTCAGAATATTAATATTCCATTTAACTCTTAGTCCTTGAGATTTATCTGGTTGGCATTTAGCTGACAGGGGCCGCAGCCAAAGGTAAATGTGTGTGAGTGTGTACGCTTCTGATCTAGAAGAGGAGGATGTGTAAGCATCAAAGTGTCACACAAAAGTGTGTACATGTAGGTAGTGAAGTATACAATTCTAAATATCCCATCAATTCAGATCTCCCTGGCCCATCTGCCTTTTCTCTTTTCTCCTCATCTCACGTGTCAACCTGCATTCAATTAAACCTGTAAAACAGATTTCAGGCGTTATTCTGGTGCATCTGCACATAACAAGAATAGTATGTTTTAATGGTCCTGGATTTTCTGGTTGACAGACAATATGTTGCTCACCTTGGGTCCCCTCATGACACGAGTGCTGGTATGTTTTTAATGAGCTCAAGTCCTGGGTTGGTTTTAGCTGTTTGCACCCCCGCATGACAAAAGTACTAGTACGTTTTAATTAGCCTGTGTCCCAACGTACGGTAAGAGGCTATATTTACTCACTTTTGGTTTCCAGAGTGACAAGAGTTACAGTATATTTTCCCCATGGTATGGGTGGAGTATGTACAGTAATAACAGTCTGTCAAATCAGGTTTTTGGGCTGAAACTTTAACACCCCCAAAGTCTTTTACTGCTGTAAAAAAAAAAAAAACTCTCATATTTTCTAACTGATTAAGAACATTATGTTTTGGTCCTCATTACTGAAACCAGTATGACTTTTAGCACACAAATAGCTTACTCTACCTATTGTTTATGGATTCAAACCAAACATTACATCACATGTTACTAGCCCAGTTACAGATTGAAATGCAAACCTATGCACTGAACAGTATACATTGGGTACTCGACTTAACTCTCATTATGAGTTCAGTTGAAGCATGCAGTGTGTAGGCGGTGCTTCGCTGGTTGTTTTAATTGAATGTGACTTATCTGCGAATATGAACAAGACACAACAGAAGGCATGAAAAGAGTTATGCTTGAGTTGTCATATATTGAATGTGGTGTGTGTGTGTGTGTGTGTGTGTGTATGTGTGTGTGTGTATCTCTGTCTTCAGTGCCTAAATGCCTGTTCCTCTGCCCCTGCGTGACTGTCTATACGAGTTCCTGCATGACAATGGAACTGTGTGCTGGTTCGTGTGTGTGAAAACATACCTGTGATTATGTGGCACAGCTGCAGTGTGATAAAAGATAAGAACGATGGCCAAGAGACAGTGGGGTACAATACCATATCACCCAGATTACCAGATAGCTCTCTCTCTCACTCTTCTCGCCATGACTTTGTCAGGCCAGCCAGCATTCTGCATAGATACACTGCAAAAAGAGTCTGACTTTATGTAAATGTCAGCTGCTAGCATGACTGTGACTCTTTCCCAAACGGATTCCTACTCTCAAGCCCTTCACTACGGGGTGTCACTCTGAATGAACTCACACTAACTGCTGTGTAGGGCACTCTGCAGTAAGAGGAAAGGTGAAAACAAACAGGTAAATTGTGGCGCACATCTACCATGAGCAGGAAACATTTGTCACTATAGATATTATTATTATATAATATAATATATATTATATATTACTATGAATACAGCATTCACCATGGCCGAATTAGAAGTTGAAATGTAAAATGCCTTTCCTTCCTCATTAATTATTTTCAACCTTTATTGTTTACACCTGTGTTTACTAGCTGGCCAGTCATCTACTTAGCTGCCTCTTGGATAGAGATAAAGTGGTCTTGTTATGGTCACAAAAGTGTACATAATCTACAAATAAAAAAAACATTTTGTATTAATTTACAGATGGTTAAACATGTGTGCACAGATTGTCGCATACGCAGGTTCAATCAGGTTACGTTTGCATGTGGAGCGTATCAATGTAAATATATGGTTTAAATAGGTTACTGCTAGGTGGTGGACTTCTGCTGTGAAAACAACCAGTCCGACGTGTGCAAACCAAAGCACACGCATGCTCACAGGACTGAGATTTCTGTAGCCCATGAGAGAGAAGCAAACAAATGTGGTTCAAAGTAAGTTTTTAACGACTAGAGCAAATTATTTCCCTCCAAAAACACTTGCCTGCGTGGCTCCGGGACTGTGAATAACTTTCTCTAAAAGTCAAAAACTAAAACCCAGAATGCTTTTAAATAGCACTTGATTAAAACTATGCAACTATGTAATTGCACTTTGAAGTGATTTCATAATTTTAGGGCTGGTATGGGTGGTTGTTTTGCAGCCAAAGCAACAACCATTCAACCTCCTCAACTTTCATCCTTTTCAACCTCTGTATAAAAACTGAATAATACATGTACAACCAAATGCAGTCCAACGCAATAACATGCAGGAAATAATACCTTTGTCAAGACTATAACACCTATCTGACTCTGCCAGGGAGGTATTTATTTCATTCTTGTATTAGGCTCTTTTAGGCTGTGCAGGGGTTCACCCCTTGTCCGCCTGTGTGATGGAGGACAGTATTTGTGGTCATGACAAATATCCTGCACTGCTAATGTCAACTGTGCCAGTGTGGTGGGCTGGTACAGCGCATATATGGTATATTTTGTGTGTGTGTGAGGGTGTCAGCGTGTGGACGTGGGTGGGGTTGGAGTGTTCAAGGTGATTTTAATATTTATTACTGCTTTCCTCTGTGGTTCGATGTTTCATCTGAAGCGAATGTCTCTCCCATCTGTCCTCACTTCAGCCCTCCTCTCTCTTCTTTCTCTGTCTTTGTCCCTCGCACTGGCTTTTCTTTCTGTCTGCCATCTTCTCATCAGCCCCTGTCATCTACCTGTTATACCCCCATCTCTGAAGCAGACTGATATTTCTCTAGATTGGTATTTCTCCATCCCTCCCTTTGCCTCTGGAACTTTTCCCCTCTCACTTTTATTGCAGTTTTTTTCCTCTGTGCTGCCTTCCCTTACTCTGCTGCGCTCTCAATGTCTTCCCATCTCTGTACATTACGTCAATAAATTGTACCAGAGACTTTGTCCTTGACACACGCACATACTGCACAGAGATACGTTTAGTTTGGAGGGCCTCAGTCAGTATTTGAATAGTGTACAGGTCAAGTGTATACTCAGTGCCGCTGAGTAAGAAGAGTTGAGATAAACAGCAAATTCACAATTTGTGGCTTAAGGGGAGTTCATCCATACGCCCAACTCTAATGTGCAGCATCTCCAGCTAGCACACGTTGCCATTCAATTGGTGAGCACAGGTGTTGGGTATTGTCTGTGCAGGCTTTTCAAACATGGCAACCTCACTGACAGATTTTGCTGTTGCTCGTCAAGAAATATCCAGGCATGTAATTCCCACTAAAACCACAGTCAAGTTTACAGGTGTGTTTATGCATGGGTTCAACAAAGGAGACATTTGTGAGCTTTAGAGGTGTTGAGCTATGATATTGTTCTGCTGATGGTTAAGATTTTGAATGATGGAGGGGGTATAGCTAGTCACGCCAAATCACGTTTGATTGGATATGTTTATGTAACAACCCCTGACTTCAATATGAATTTTTTTTTTTTTTTACATTTACAGGAATAGTAAAGAGTGATTTGGTTTAAAAACACAAAAATTTGGGGTGTTTGGAACATATTTTGCATGACAAGAGACAAGAGATAAATGAAACCTTAAGGGGACATAGTATTTAAAACTTCATTTCACTGTGCCTTTAAAACATTGCTCCATAACACTACTGGCGGTCAGAAACTCTACAGGCTGCCTTTAAAGTACAGACATGAGGTTGACCTTGATCTTCTCATTTATTTTTCTAAAATAAAGCAAATACACGTATTACCTATTCCTTTTAAATCTTTTTTTAATCTTTTCAAAATCCAGGTTATACCTACAGACAGAAGTTGGGATCCTGCAGTTGCTGGCTACCATAAGAGCATTTGGTGTTCCTGGAAGGGTGTTTATGTATTTCCACTATGTGTCCTCAGAACAACTACCGTCTGATTACCACCACTACTACTGTCAGCTGTGTTCAACTCTGCACCGGCTGGAAACAGACCTGACATACTAAGACAGAGACAGAGAGAGAGAGGGAGAGAAAGTCAGGATAATGGATAAGCCAGCACAGTGACAAAGTGGTGATCCCTACAGCACTGAGCTTGTATGTGTGTCTTTGGGTGTGTGTGCGAGCGGGCCTACAATCCGTTTTCTCCAGAGATACATCAATCTAACACAAGGTCACACTGTCTCTCCTCTACAATCCTCTCCTTTTACTCCTCTCCTTCCCCTCTTCTCTTTCAACCTCTCTTCTACCAATCCTCCCCTTCTTTTTTCTCCTCTGTTCCCCCGAATCCTCTCTCCTCTCCGATTCGGTGCCCTCTGCTCCTCCTCTGTCCTCCATGGATGAATGGATCGGGGGGCGGAGGATGGATGGATGGATGGATAGATGAATGGGTGATGGATGAACAGCTGGCTGGTTGGGTAGAGGAGGGAAGACGGAGAGGAATCGAACCCCAGGGAGAGCTCTAGATTGGTGTACCTGCTGATGGGAGCTTAAAAAGGACATGACACATGAAAACTTTTAGAGGAAAAAAACACCCTTTTGCCTGTCTGTCTGCTCCTGTATTTCATCATTTTACTGCCATATCTCTCAATCCTCTTGTTTGAAAGATTGTGTAGTATATTTTTAGAAGTCACGCCTGTCAGCCAGCCAGTCAGTTCTGTAGCAAAACATTTTGGTATAAGGGCTGAAATGTATTATAGAATGTAGAATGAATGAAAGAAACTACTAGCGTGGCTTCTTAAAATTGTCATTTACACAGTTTTAATAATGTGCTTTTAATAAGTAAATTATCTCGAAGGGGTTCTTTGCATATTAATTAAGTTGTATCAAAAAGACCCAATTTGTAATTAAATTACAAACCCTGTGGAATTCTATTAATGGCTACACACCCACACATACTTTGGGAATGCCACACACTTACACACATATTGTTCGCAATATTAGGTCACTGTGATGCCATTAATCCTCATTAATTATATTTATTGCATATGAAAGAGACTCTCAAAACACATTTTCTCTGCAGATTCCACTGCATTGTTTTTAGAACCTTTTAAAAGACAGGCTTAAATGACTTCTCTTGAGATCTCACTTGAAGCAACTGCATATTGAATGGCAGACTCTTCCATCTCCTCTCTTGATAAATCATCTATTTCCGTTTCATTATAAAAGGTTATTTTTTAGTTTACCAAATTCAAATTCTTTGGGAATCAATGAAAAGTGGAAAGAGCTTTTTAAAGCTTCTCTCTCTTTTTTAGAGACATCTTTTCAGAAATCTTATCAACACAGACGTCTCTTGAGATGACGTCCTTTTGTTCCAGCAATTCACCATCATTGGGTTTTCCCATTCACAATCTAGACTCGAGGCAAGGTAGCCAAGCGAGTATCTAACAGATGGTAACGAGCAGACTGCAGTCAAGTACAACTTCAACTCCAACTCAAATGAGCACAAATATGGCATGGTAAAAAGAAATTGGATTAAAAAGCTTTTGAGACTATTTTGAACTCATATTAAAAAGAAAGTAGCATCTGCACTACACCATAGACATCATCTCTGCTTGGGTTTTAACATTCTCGCTGGATATAGTGTCTCACAGAATCTACATTTCCATTACTAGTCTAATACGTCTATTTTCCTGTTTCCAGAGTTTGTGCTAAGCTAAGTTAACTAGCTGCTGGCATTTTAACCTTAACAGTTCCCCAAGCACTTTACAGATTGGCCTGATTCATTTATTCACACTCACACACCAATGGCATCTTGTGAGCAAGTTGCTCTTGTTGGCCGAAGGACAAGACACTGGAGAAGACCAAGGAGAAGTCAGGGATCAAATCACCAACTCTGGGATTAATGGACAACCCGCTCTACCTACTGAGCCGCTGTAGATTTATATTTGCTGCACAGACATCAAAGTGGAATCAATCTTCTCATCTAACTCTCATAAGCATATTTCCCAAAATGTCGAACAATTGCTTTAAGGTTGTTTGTTTTACTTGACTACATCATCAACTTCATTCAACTTCAATTTCCCACTGGAAAAGAAACCACGACACAGAACATTATAATCTTCGGATGACTGCCTGCTACCCTGTGAAATGGGCCCACAGTGCATCATTCACAGGCCCAGTCTGAAACATCATCAGATGAAATGAGTCAATTATTTCAGTGGAAGCAGGCCAGTGTGATGGCTCAGATGCCTGTGGTATTCTTCATTGTCATTTGGGAAGAAAGCATCCTCACCTTGCCAATACATACTGCTGGTCCGAGTCGTCTGATCCTGTGCCACAGAGTTAACCTCAGCAGACACACTGCTAATTTCTCATTGGATTATGTGTACTGCCGCTGTGATTAGTATTCCGATTTTATTTCCCTAACATGTGCTTCTGGTCCACTGTAGCTTCCCCAGGCATTTATATAGACGTATACAGTATGCTAACAATACATTACTTTACTGAACTCAAATACATTTAAATGCTTTCTTCAGAAATGTCATAGTGTATGGTATATAAGTAAACAATTAGTTTTTGACTTTAAAGTAATAGTTAGACATTTTGGAATTTACACTAATGCCCCTACTTTCCAAGAGTTAGATGAGAAGATAAACATCACTGCCATATTTGTAAAACATAAAGCTAAAGCCAGCATCTGATTAGCTTAGCTTTTCTTAGCTTAGCATAAAGACTGGAAATGGGGAGGGGGACATCAAGCCTGACTCTAATGCTCACTAATTAAAATGTTATATCTGGTTTGTTTAATTTGTACAAAAACTAAAGTATAAAAACTTTAATATTGTGACAATAACACAATAATGAAGCTAATATCAATATCTTTGTTGTAGGCAATGTGGAAGCTCCTCTCTGTGGAGTGACTCATTCTACACATCCAATGGATCCTGGCTCAATCCCCCCCCCCCCCCACCCCCACACCCCCACCCCCACACCCAACCGTTGCCCGGGGCCCCCCGGACCGCCACCCCCAACCCATTAATTTTTTTGGAAAGATAG
>JAVQJD010054617.1:0-21458 GCA_036023655.1 Nannoperca australis
TGTATATATAAAAGCCGAGTTGTCCTTTTATCCTGTTGGTTTAACCTTGAACACAGACACACAGACACACACACACACACACAGACACACAGACACACACACACACACACACACACAGGAACACCCACACACAGCGTGAAGCTACAGAAGCAGGTGGTAGAGGACGTCCAGAATTACTGATGGCTGTGTGTGTGTGTGTGTGTGTGTGTTTCCTAAACAAGAACAGCAGGGAGAGACAGACTGATAGACTAGCTGTGCTCTAACGTCACACAGAATCCTCACAAAACACTTTACACCTCCAAAATAAGATATGCACCATTAATAACAACCTGTTACAAGATAAAGATATTATCTTGAAGGGTAGCTCCACTTACAGGAGTCCTTTTTCTGCAACTTTACACATCAAGTGATTGGAGATTTTCTTCTGTTCTTTTGCCCATTATAACCTGCACCTCTGCTCCTGTTTCACTTTTAATATTTTTATCCCTCCTCTTTGCTTTTACTGTTTATCTCCCCCTTTCCATCTGAATGGCATCCATTGTTGTTCTGCCCCACTTCCCTGCATTTTCTTGTGTACTGATGATTGGGTGATTGTGTTGGTGGGGTTGACTCGGTTCTGAGGCTTTTGCATATACCGTGCAGTTCAGGAAGCCATGTGTGCACACAGTATGTGCCGGACTGTGTTCGTGCTTCCTCAGGTGGAAGGGTTTGAGGAAGGGTGGGTGGCTTTTTGGATCATGGAGTTTATTTTGGTAACGTGTCGCTCTATTACTTCCCTCTCATTCTGCTGTGCTGTGTAATTAGGCCAATCAGACATAGTCATTACTATTAATTGAAACTGATGATAATATAAAATCCACGTGGAGGAAGCTATGAGGCCCAAGTTGTTGATACTCAATGAAGAGAGAAGGACAAAGAGAAGATAACTGGCAGTAAACAAGCTAGTTTATGTCAGCAGTTTGTGTTTGTTTACTGGGTTTGTGTAGAAAACTGGACAGGAGACTTTCCTCCAGCACATGAACAAATCATAGCAGATGCACAACATTCGGACAATCACATTTCGGCCACATCGTCCTCATTTTTACAAGGCTTCTTATCTAACGTTGTTTCTAGATGAAACATGAACAGTAACGGAAATAATCTGTTAAAAGTTTACAAGAACCCAGCAAATGAAATCAGTAATGGTCAACATCGGCAACATTTATTGGTGATTCACACAATTATACATCCTGTTTGACAAACAGTTTTTAGTGCATTAGCATTTCCTTTTCCTGTCTGACTGAAACTGGACAGATGTAGATATTTAGTTCTGGATCCCTAACAATTGGTTACTAAAGAATTGTGACCAACATGTCCTGAGTGAGACATGAGTGTAAAAATTAACTTGCTCTCTGGTGGATAAACTATAACTGTGACACTGTTTCTAAGTTACCGCAAACACTTCTGAACTGCAATTTCTTGTTACTGATCTTCCAACATGTGGGGACACCAATATATCTGCGCAGCATTAAATCCCAAAAATCCTTACGAACCCTCATCAATTGGGTTTAGCATTCATCTTTTGTAACTGATCTTTAATCCCTTTTTGTAGTCACAGAAGGCAGAAACTACAACTTTGACTGACAGCCTAATAAAGGTTCACAACTCATCTCATGTGAGCAGTAGAAGATATGAGATGTGAGATGTTAATTAAATATGTAAAAAAATGTTATAGGTTATTTTATACATATACTGAAACTGACGTGAACTGATTGGCAAGATAATTTCTCTAGAGAAAACGTTTCACTCTGTTGGTCTCGTTGAACTACGAAACACTGGAAGTCTTAGCCTTCAGCCGAGTACAAAGACAATAGACAGCAGCCAAAAGTTTCATTTCAGTGGTTCTGGGATTAATGCTAATTACATTCATTTAACTAGAAAAAGAAACAACCGCCAGTAAATAAGATGTTACCTAAACACTGACCTTTTTATAATAACAAAAGTTTTTTTTTTTTAAAAGAGACAGAACAAATTGGGGTGTTTTGTTAACCTGGAGCCAGATCTAAAATGGGACAGGCAATTAAAATCTAACCCCATATCTGTGCGAAGCTAAAGTGGGTGATGTATCAGTCTTGCTCTAGTGGCAAATACATTTTGGGTTTTTATTAATTTATTTTTATTAAAGCTTGTGAGTTTTGTAGATTGGAATTACCACACGAGTGTGCAGGTGGATGTGCTCATTAACACCACATGAGGAATTCAAATGACTGTGGACTATTGGACAACAACAACAACAACAATAACAACATGGTTCAGACTGGTTACTTTACACAGTGCCACCCTTCCACCTCGTCTCCTCTGTGGTCTGTGTCCTGCAGCTCAGACCGCAGCTTCCTGTATCTGTTACCTCCTTAACCCTGAAGTAAAGATGAAGGTCAAAGAAAAGGCTGACCAGGAGCTCACAGTGTAGAGGGCAAAGTCAACGTGTAACGCTAATAAATAGATATTTATTCTAGTCTTTACACAATATCCTTTTCAAATTATGATGCATCTGTTTTAACAATTCGACAGTTTTTCCGCATTAGAGAAAGTCAAGGTGAAAGATGGTGTTAGTATTTAAATGGACAAAGTAATGTGACTCTGTTAGCTATTACAAACGGGTGTCATTGGTGCTGTGTGTGTGTGGAGGCCTAAATATTTAAAAAGGTGTGCCTCATCACTCTCTCTCTACCCCTCTACTTCTGTCTTTCATTCATTCATGCATAATACATCTTAATATGTATTATGCATGTATTAATGGCTGAGGTGTATAGTATAAACATAGACAGTCAGAAGTCACACTTTTAATCAAGTGCTTTCCTTACAGACGTATGTTATCCTATCCTAACTTTATCATTCTCTCTCTGTCCCTCTCCTCAGCCGAGCCTCTTCCTCTGATGGACCTGTGTCGGCGTGCGGCTCGTATGGCGTTGGGTCGGGAGCGGCTTCAAGAGATCGAGAGCCTCCCTCTGCCCCAGTCCCTGAAAAATTACCTCCAGTACCAGTGACTGACACCAGCAGAGCCAACTGGGAGTACAAGGACGCAAACCAGGCCACCAGAACGTCTAAAGAATGCAAAAGAGGGGGATGATGAATGGAAGAAAGTACACACTGAGAGCGCCATAGCTCTACAAAAGATGGATTCATAAAAAAGGACGGAGGTGGATGAACTGGTGGAGGAGGTCCAGGCTTTCAAAAAAGAACAGGACAGCACAAGCTTCTTTTTGGATTTCCAGCTGCTTTTTTATTTGTTTTTGACTTGAAATAAATTATTAATGATGGTATCCCATCAGTGTCTCACTCATCCAGAAAGAAAACCCATCCTCTGATGGACCAGTGTGGACAGAGACAGTGTTAGGACAACCACCGCCACCTAGTGATGAGAATAAAAACTGCGCAGAGAAAGCACACTAACCCTATCCCTGGAGGCCTTTCTGACACAGTCAGTGACCATATCATTGCTGTTGGATACCACAGTGTACATTCATGGCCTCCACTAGCACAGGTGACAGGCTACAGAGCCCAGATGTCCAAGAGTGTTTTAGCACTAAGTGTGTTTTTGTCTGACTGACTCGGGGCCCGACCAAAAGCTCACATCCCATTCAGAGTAGAACAAAACGTGGCTGCAGGGTGTATGCAAAGTTTAGTCAAAGAAATAAGCACGCCGAACTCATCTCCTGGCTCCATGCAGACCTTTGATGAGAATAACTAACTTTTATCATTTATAGTAAAGGCTTTTTGTCATTCAAAACTGATTACATAAAAGTTTGTGCAATGCTTGTAAAGTATTTAACAGCTGGTGCACGAGAGGGAGCTGAAAATGAATTGTGTATCAGTGATGGAAAAATTTATTTAGCCATTTAAGTCTTAATTAATGACCATTGTCAGCCACCAGGTCCCACTCAATTATTAGTTTATTTTATAACACTTATTTTATTCTGCTGCATATTTTATTCTATAACAGTGCAGAATAACAAGGCATCACGTATTACTTTACTGTATGTGAAGCATTTTAGGATATTCATCATTTCACCCATGCAGTTAGTCTCAATGAAACTTAAAGATGGTCTCCTGATAATTGTTAATGTGTAATGCTGCAAGGAGAAATAAAATCATTTTTCTAGTCTGATCTGACATGAGAACATTCTCCTCAACGACTTAATTGGTCCTTTACAGTTCCAGTGTCTTCTAAACTGCTTTTCTTTTCTTTGTGCATAAGAAATGATAATTTAATGGTAAATGTGTTACGATGCTCTTAAAGCTCCTGAAATCCTGGCCTCAAGTCTCATTTTCTGTACAAATACCAATTGTCAGATTTGAATTCAAATGTTACTGAATCCCGATTGGTGGATGGAAATGTATGGAATGACCTTTCTCAGAAGTGCATCCAGAAGCAGAAATACACAGATCTCTAATGTGAAATAACTTATAACTTTGGCAGAAAATTGTGATCTTGTAGGATCCCATCGGTCGTAGTAGTGAGATGAATGCGAAAATTCTTTTTAGGGCCTTTCAATGAGGGAACAACGTGTATTTAATCTTTTAACTCACATACTTCGTGCTGCTGTGGCCTTTATGTTTATGTCATGATATTTAATTGAGACTTGCGCTGTGTGGGAAGTGTTATGGACGTGTTACTAAGACTGACTTATTAGGATTGCCGTCGCTGCATCGTGTCTAAAAGGGGCTAAAATAAAAAGAAACAAACCGGACAAAACTGCTGCCTGTTTAAAAACAGTGTTAAGTTGCACTGAGAACAATTCCTCACAGGATACTAAATCGTGTATTATGATGTCAAGAAGGACCAAAGTAGAGTAAGTAAAGGAGCCATAAAGTGCATCTGTAAGAGCTGTAGGTCGCGGCCCGTCGCAGTGTCACTAGTGCTAACATGCTGTTGACAGGAAGAAGAGCCTCACCTGCTGTTGTAGCACACTGCTGTAGCTCATTGGTACCAGACAGTAACTGTCTGCTCTCCGCACAACTGTCTTAATGACCACAAACAAACAAACAAACAAACAAAGAGCAGATCCAGAGCAGATCTAGTCTCACTGGATCTATAATAAAGGCGGGAGTGGGATGTAGGAACATTAGACTCAGAATAGGATGCAGATGACCAATGCGCGCACACACACACACACACACACACACACACACACACACACACACACACTAGACCAATCATGTTTTCTTTCCTAAAAAAAGCTTGAGTCACTTTTTTTGTTTTGTTTGTACCCTACATTATTATTTGTATTATTAATATTATTATTGTGAGTGTGGAGTCTGATTCTGATGATGGTAGGATGATGATGATGATGATGATGATTTATTTATCACAAGCTCGTTCTATGTTCGTTTTATTAACTGATGGTTACATTCAGGTACATTTAATACAAAGATGCTGGTGATGAAGGGAGAAAGAAATCAAAAGCTGTTTCTTCAATGCTGCTTTTATTATTATTATTATTAGTATTATTAGTGATGGTGGTGTTCTTACCTCCTGTTTTCATCAGTTAGGATGGGAAGAAATGGACCGTTCAGAAAAGTAGTAGAATGTATGGACAGACGGTGAAGTCGAGATGTCAACAGATGTGAATAAAAGCCAAGTGAAATTGAAAAATGTCTAAAATATTCCTTGTGTTTCTTTCCCTGAAAACTAGGCTCAGGACTCAGCGTGTGCGGAAACAACATGGCTAATGTATTTAGGAAGTATACCTACATGTTAAAGTAATCCACAATGAGGGAGCGTTTAATCTGCTGAGGGAGGTCCTGGCGAGGAACTTTGAGCTGTAAAGTATTTTGGCTGCAAGTTCTCCCAATTGTCAAGTGTGCAGTAGTTTCCACTTCGGAAAGTAAACAGCTAATGCACTGCTCATCAGCTCCCGCAGCTGTAAATACAGCTCACACTTACACTCAGCCAGGGAGATATCGATGCGCTCAAAGTCTAAAAGTAGAAACTGCAGGGCACCACAGAGTGAAGAAGCAGACATTAGTGAGGCTTGATGTGGTTACAGGCGTCGTGTTTCCACCGCACAAAGTCATCAGGTCCAGCTCACCATATCTAAACACAGTGGACTGATGTTTGAGAAATCAATAGCAGTCAGACGGTGTAATGATGCTCCTGCGTCACTCACGATCCTGTCTGAGATGGATGGATCCAACACTCACAGTCTAACAGGACCAGAGTCTCCTTACACACACACACACACACACACACAAACACACACACACACACACACACACACACACACACACACACTTTGCTTTAAAAAATCCCAATAAATATCACCTTGTAACATCAGATCTGAGAAGTTGAAGTTACACATCTTTAAATAAAATAATAATAATATTGAGACTATATTCCCTCCATAGAAGCCTAACAGACATGGCATGCTGGCTAAAATACATTTCGAAAGCAACAACAACAAAAACATAAACACATTTATTCAACCATAAATGAAACAGCTCACAGTTTATTGAGTGTTGATAACCTATTAATTACATCTCAAGTCTTGTAGGGCAGCACAAAGCACACATTTGCATATGCGAGTAATTTTTCTATTTAGGCCGACAACATAAGCTCCTGTAACCCTGTTAGCCCTCACTTACAAATGTCCTGCCCTCGGATACAATCCGAAAACAACCAGTCCTGACAACGCAGATGGCCCAAAGAAACGGGTTGAACCTAATTACTGACCCATGTTACACAGCTTCTCATCAAACACTTGTCACTATCGCTGCACTTGCAGCATTCTTCCTTCTCTGCTGCTTGTACTATTTCATCATGCAGTTAAATCGTTGCAGTTCGGTTAGGTTAAGGCACCAAAACAATTTGATTAGGTTTGTGAAAAGATGATGGCTTGGGTTAAAATAATGAGTTAAATTCCAGACGATCTGCTGGGTGAAAGGGTGGCGTGTCATCCACTCATCCATCCTGACCTCCTCTCTACATGGACTTTGTCGCTCTTTATGTCACCTGACTTCCTAAAGGAACAAGCTTTCGGCACCTGAAATGACTGGGGAGTCATATTAATATATATATAAAAAAATATATATATATATATTTATATAACACGCATGTATTGTATACATATTGATTATTGATTACTCATAATAGATAATGGCCCCTTTGGGGTTGTTGTAGTATTAAATATGAATATTAATAATTAATAATAGTAATATTAAATTACAGATGCATTAACATGCAGCATTTTAATGTTGCTTGTTCAGATGGAGCTCATTTTAACTACTTTATATACTATTTTATAGAGTATAGGTATTTTAATCTAAAACAATATATCACATTATTAATATTTTCTAAACATATATGTTTTATATAAAAAAAGTACAGACGCTGCTGATTCATTCATGTCAGTTTACACATTTAACCCTGATGCTCGCTAAAGCAGGAAAAGGACAACAAAGCTGCACTTTTATTCTGGAACTTTGACAAGAAGCTGAGGTGTGAAAAGAGTCCACAACACATTTCTCTCCTGCTTTAGGCAGTTTGCCTTCAGAGTGAGTCCAAGTATTTCTAATTATTTAGAGAAATCTGGTGATTTTCTTCAATATTTTTGCCTTTGTGTCATCAAGTTTGACTGAAAAAGCGATTCACTGAACAAATGTGCTGAGAGAAACAAACAGTATGAGATGCAAAGGTGGTTGAATGAGCCAATGCAGAGAAAACTGGTGACCATGACTGCGACCATCTGGGTCTGAATGGGGTTTTTGGCTCAAACTCTGATGCCACATTTACAGTACTTTCACTGTACTGTACAGCTTTGAATAAATTAGAGGGCAGAGGAAACTCAATGATTTTGCCGTAAATACAACAGGAAAATGTAACGTTGTTGCAGGAAGTAATGATAGAGCACAGAACGCTGATTTCCACAAATTAGTCGTGTGTAGCCTTCACACACGCTCAGCTCAGTTCCTCAACTCAATTAATCAACACACTGACAAAACACAGCTTGTGGCTGGTTTCCAGAGAAAAACAAAGGATGAGTTGAAACAAGTGGGTATAAACAGTGATGACAAGGAAATAAAGTCCTTCCTGAGCTCTGATAGCAGAGTTCATGTCACTGTGCCACACGTGTTGCTTAGAGCAAACATGTATGATGTTTTTAAGTATAATGTACTCTACAAATAGCTTTAGAAAACACACGTCATCTTATCACAAGCCAAAAATACACACAATCACACACATGTGCACACGTCTGTTCCTTAGCAAAGCTGCAGCTGACATTTACTGCCTTTGAAGTGTTGATTCAAATTTAAATATTTTTCTAATTTATCAATTAATGATTGAATTTGAAATGTCAGAAAATAGTGAAGAATAGTCAGCAACATTTTCCAAAAGCGATGTCTTCATATTGTGTGTTTTGGGCTGACCAACAGTCCAAAGATATTCAATTTACAATCATATACAAACAAAGAGAAGCAACAATATTCACATTTGAGGAGCTGAATAACTAAAGTTAAATCATATAAGATCCAGTGTTTTTAGACCATGACCTATACTAAGAATAAAAATCTGTGCTGTTTGATTTCCCCTATTTTTTAGAGCACCTTGTTTTAATTTTGTGTGGGTCATCTAATCAGTTATTTGAGAAATCATTTGAGTATTGGCTGAAATTCACTGAGTTTGATTTCTCCTCCTTTTTAATTTAAAAACCTCACTCGTAGCTCACTCTTTTGACTCCAAATCATCCAAAAGCCATAAACGCATCATAATGATATGCAAAACTGACTCTGTCTCTGTGAAAGGACACAGATGTTAATAAAACACAACCTTATCAGATATAAATGAGTGTTGCTGATGATTAATATTTCATTTTAAAGTTAGTTCAGCTCTGGTTTGACTGATGTAAGCAGAATTAAAGTGAGACAAAAGCATCGAAGAAGAAGAAAGGGAAGAAGAAAATAACAACAAAAGAAAAGAAAGTAGGTTAAGAAACTACAACCTAAGAAAAACATCACTTTGCATACTACACGAAGATTATTGCAAGCTAAAAAGCCAGTCTGAGGCACTGTAGGTTTCTCTATAGCAGGCGGGACCATTACAGTGTTATTGAACATGTGGTGCTCATCAATTAAAAAGGCACATTAAGCTACTAATTAGCCGATTGTATTTCTTCATCCTCTGGGATCTGCTCTGCTGAGTGAAGAAATGAACAGTCAGCACAGTTGTGAGCAGGGAGCCAAAGCAGTGCTGCAACATTTCATCTACACAAGCTCTGTGCACTTTGTGTTGGCCAGTCAATTAAAACTGTGGCATTGATTTAAAATCCACATACAGAAGTTTACACAACATAAGAGTTTTTAACTTCTTAACTTAAATATTGTAAACGTGATGATGGTCAGACAAAACATTGTTGTCAGAAAAGTGTAGATTCCAAAAACTTAATATTGTTTCTTGTAGCATATGAAACAAATAGACAATATATTCTCTGGAATATAATTGAAGACGACAGGTCAGTCTTAGTGTTTGAGTTGTGTGATTGTTCTTCACGTGTGCCTGAACACATTCTGCCTCCAAGACAATTAACCAAATATTATTAAAAGGTGAAATAATAAAAATAGTGCCAGGAATTCTTTTATTTATTTAAGTTTGCTATTTTTAGGGGCTTTTTTTTTAGGCAGCCAATCAGCTTGCCCCAACATGAGATAAATACAGGCAGCTTTCTCAAGACAGCTTATTCAATTATGTAAGTCTCTTTTTACACACACACACACACACACACACATGCACATGCACACGCACGCACACACACACACACACACACACACACACACACACACGCACACACACACGCACACACACACACACACGATGTCTAGTGCACAAACAAGAAGGAGAGCTGTGTAGAGTCTAAAACAATCTTTATTGGTCAATATACAGAGAGCAGTGGGATGACCACTAAAGAGAGAGAAATCCCAACCATTTGGTTTACAAAAAGAAAAAGAAACAGATATATAAAATAACTGTCTTGAACATTTTTACAGGGGTTTGTTTTTATATGTAAAAGAATCTTTTTCTCTTTAATCTTTCAGAAGCACAATATGAGAAAGGGGGACGAGGGAAACAAGGCAGTTGTTTCACAATGATGACATCACGATCACAGGTGCTCATAGGCCAACAGAGGGGGGGATCAGGTAGAGAGCTCAGAGGGAGTAATAGCCTGACTGACACACATGAACAGGTGAGAGGGGATTTCTCTGAGTAGAGATGGGAATGTCAAAGGAGTTACATTTAGATCATTTGAATGCAAGAAGGAGCAAGTTTACTGAATCTTCAATAACGATGGTACAAGTGTTAATTCATATCAATGACGTTTCAACTTCTGCATGTAGTTCTGTGGAAAATGTGCAGGAGTGGCCACCTGATAAATAAACAATCACTCTGCCTCTTTTCTCCAGCATCTAGCTCTGTGGGTCTTCACCTGACTTTAAAGGGGCACTCCACCAACTTTACACTTAAGTTCAGTTTGCTCGCTAAAGGGAGCACTACTCAGTCAATGACAACATCTCTGCTTTGACATGAGACCGATGTTTTACAGAAAGCCTGACAAACTGGAGGTGTGGTGTTTTAGCCTGTTCTGTTGTTAGGTCTTCATTTTGCTCACAGGTTAATCTGATGCAAGATAGTTTCACTTATTTTCCCTAAAAGGTTAGCCACCCGACCAACAGGCTAACTCAGAACTAAGAGCCATGTTTCCATGGTAACAATTGGAGACACTGGATAATACGCGGCACCAAATGATGAAAAAAGAAAACACGGCTCATAATTTGTGTTTTTCTAACAATGTTGAGGAGCGAGAAACGAGAAGTGAAAGAGTTCTTTGAGTCTGACTGACAAAGATACTGAATCCCGCCACGTTAGCAAACCACATGGTCTCTACCGTGCTACAGGTCTGTACTGTGTGGAGATGTTATGCTACTACTTTTTTCTGTTGTTCCACTCTTGGCTGAATTTCCCTAGTAAAATATCCCTGTGACTGGTGAAGTCTTCTGAGAGAAAAACATTTTCTGCTTGACTCAGGTGCTCGGTCAGCCATGTTTTTTTAGTGACTAAGCATCTGTTGCAATTTTGACCCTTTTTTCAAATCTGTATTTCTGTAGTACCCCTTTTTCTGTGTGCCGGTCTTTTATACTGGGCCCGTAATTGCATAGAGGGCTCCCTTTACTATAGAATTAAAAACAAAGGAAAGACATGATATCAGTAGCACACAGTAACATCTCTGCATGATTTCATCTGCTGAAAAAAGAAAGACAACCAATCTAACCCTAAACAGCAAATGCTACAATAGTCACAGTATGGATAGAGTTGGTGCACAGACAGATGCAAACAAACCAGCTCTTTGGTTTCTAAGAGTATTTGAACAACAATCAGCTGTTTAATTAGCTCATTAGTTGATGGTGCAGTGGTCATTTTAGCTTCAACATACTTTTGAGAAACCAAAGGTTGAATATATTAAACATAATTCAGTTTTGTATATAAATCAGGACAAATGTGGGGTGTGTATGGTAAGAGACAACATATCCAGGATCTTGTTTCTCTTTAGTGTCCAGGCAACAGAAGCACATCACTGTGATGTATTCAGAGAAACACAGACTTGAAGGACAGAAAAGTGCATGGTTTGAGCTAAAAATGACAACCAAGGATATACACTGAGTGACAGTACATCCATGTTATACCTAGGAATTATATTTTTAAAAAGTGTATGGATACATGAACTATGTAAATGGGCAGATCTCTGTCAATAACTCTTCATCTTGCAGAGAGTCTGTTAAACGACACAAAGCCAATCTGAGTACACACATAATTGCAGATATTAAATGTTGGGATCAAAGCCCACATTATCTTTGTGTTCATGTAAGAAATGGGGAGAATTTGTGTCACTATATTTAAGATCTGACTCATGTTTGTTGCACAGTTTGGATTTAATCCTATCAGCAAAACTCCAGATAATTCTGCACATATAATGGGAGGACTGTGCTTGATTGATATTCATCAAATATTTAGTTTCATTGACTTTGATGTGAACATTAATGTGCAAACAGACAATGTTTTCTAGCACTGTTGGACTGCAGCTGATTCTGTAGTTCTGACTTTATCCAGCAGAGGGAGATGTTTCATTTAAAACGACAGTGTGGGAAGATTCAGTGTTTTTTTCCAGCAACAGATTGTAAATAATTTTCTCAGAGATTTTGTTTCTGTGTGTGTGAGTGTGTGTGAGTGAGTGAGTGTGTGAGAGAGAGATGAACATGTAAAGAGTGTATGTGCAGGCATATGTTAATATGTGTGCATGTGTGGTCAGTATGTTATGGAGGAACTGTCCCACTCTAGTTTTCCCTCCTGCTTCCTCTCTTTCACCTCTCCTCTGCCATCTTCTTCTTCCTCCTCTTCCTCTTCATCACTGTTGTCTGACTCAGCACTTGTCATTCCTTCCACCTGTTCCTCATCCTCTTCTTCCTCGGCCTCGCGTTCTTCTTGTTTTGCCTCTTCGTCAAGCGCCTGAGCTCCTCTTATGTTCTAGAAAACAAAGCGGAAGATCACCACAGATCCCAAAATGTTCAGTATACAGAGGCATCAAATGCAGTTGAGCTATTTGTAAGATAAATCGTCTTCTACCCTCCATTCTGTCCGTCCAGTCTTTAGAAAGACGGCCTTCAGGCATTCCGAAGGAACAAAACACCCACAAATTCCAATGAAAATGTCATCTAACCTCCATGGGGTTGACAGTGATGGTGAGTGCAGAGTTGTCCCAGTCTTCCTGAGGGTCTTTGACTCCGTCTTCGTCTTCTCTGGACCCCTCCTGATGTGTTGCGTGGATCCTATACACGCCGATCACCACAATCACCACCAGGGCGGCGATACAAACTACAATAACTACTGTAGCTGCTGGAGGTGCTGCTCCTGGAGGAGAGGTAGAGGCAGAAGATCTATATTATATTATATTATATTATATTATGCTGTTTGATGTGAACTGCCTGCCGTCTTGTCTCCCTGTTTTCATTTAGCTTTTTGCTACCACTTCAGTAAGTATTTTGCTTAGTAGTTTGTTTAAAGTGTATCTCCTCCCTCAGATTCTGCTAGAACCCTCTCTCCCAGCAAATAAAAAAAAGGCAACGAGTGAGACATGAAGGAGACTGAATGACACGAATTCTGAGCCTTTTTTTACATAAATCTCATGACGTAGACAGGTTGCCTCTGTGTCAGTATTGGCCTCGCAGGTTCAGGGCTGATTTGAAACAGTAGATGGCGTGCTGAACCATTTTAAACCCATGAAATGCTGTTTTTTATACATTTGGTAAGATATTTCTATATTAACACCAGCAGCGATGTGTTCATCACAGTACAGTCATATCATATAGTTTACAGATCAGAAAATACATTTAAGTGTGCAGCTCCTCTTTAAACAATGGTTAAAATAGTTATGCATACATATTTATGGTTATAAAACTGAGTCTACAGTACCCGTGATGCACACGTTTTCCCTTCAGTGTGCGATCTTTAATCTACAATCTTATCCTTACATAAATGTTTCTCTCTTTACAACCCTCATCTAATTGTTGTTGTTTTGACCATCTTTCTTTTCAGTTATGATCACATTTTAATCTTCAATTCGATTGCTGAGATCTGGGGAAGCAGCAACTCAGTTAGAGAATGCTTTACAACACGGTAATCTCCAGATTAATCCTCTTGTGTAAACTGCTTATTTGAAACAGAACGCGAAGGCACGCAAATCTAGATGTCCATTGAAAGTGGATCTGAGTCCAACTATGCTGCTATAGGCCTAGGCTGCCGGGAGACTCGTAGGATGCACTGAGTTCCTCTCTCTCCTCTCCTCATATCCCATTAATGCTTGTCACTAATTCACCTTCTTCCCCTAGCTGTGTGCTTCTCTCGTCTCCCTCTCTCTCTCTCTCTCTCTCTCCTAAAGATTTCTGCAGGTATTTCTGCCTCCGGCGCTGTGGAGTCTGGATCTGTGGTTGCTCCTGCTGCCCCCTGTGTTTCTGCTCAACCGCCAATGTTGCTATTACTGTTATACTGTACTACTGTATGTTCTCCTTCCTCCTGCCCTTTCTTTTCAACCCACACGGTCGAGGCAGATGACCGCCCACCTAGAGCCTGGTTCTGCTCGAGGTTTCTACCTGTTAAAAGGGAGTTTTTCCTTGCCATCGTCGCCTAGTGCTTGCTCATGGTGGGAACGTTGGGTCTTTGTGTGTGTGGAAGGCTCCATGTGATTAAGTGCCCTGAGATAACTTTGTTATGATATGGCGCTATATAAATAAAATTGAATTGAACACCTGTAGGATGTAGCTGCATAGTGTGTGGGTCAGGAGATACGAGGTAGACTGACTGACACTGATTAGATAATTTTTTTTAATCAATTTCATGATGTAGACAGGTCCCAACAAGTTGACTATGTCAGCATTGGCAGGTTCAGGGCTAATTAAACCATTAGATGGTGTGTTGAGCAATTTTTAACCCATGCAATGCAGATTTGTATACATTTGGTGAGAAATGCCAATGTTAACACCAACATTGATGTGTTTCATTACAGGTCAGACATATCATTTAGCTTTCAGCTCAAAAAACATGTTTAACTTTGCAGCACCTCTTTAAACTATGGCTATAAGGCTATACCTGCTGAACAATCATTGTCATTGTGAGTGTGGAAGTGTCCAAGAACTGTTGTCGTGTTATGTTAATGTTAGCATTAAGCGCAAAGCACTGCTGTTCCTAGACAGCAGAGTGTGTTAGAGTTAGCAGTGGAGAATTTTATTTCTAAGAGGTTCATCTTGGGTTCAATTTGTAAAAGGAAGAATTAATTTCTTTTTTCACAAGTAACATTCTCGCTTGAACAAAATGTGTCAGATGGCATATTCCAAATCCAACAGCTGTAGCTCCTGATCAACACTGACACCCATTTTTCAAAAAGTACTGCATGGTTAGGCAGAGAGTTCAAAACCTCCCTGGTAAACAAATTAGAAGTGAGGTCTGGAAATGTATATTTTGGTACAATGCACCAAAGTGGTCTCTCCTCCCTTTCCATATAGCATTTAAACCACTGTGGATCAGTGTGTAAATAACTACAGCTGTGTGTAACCTCCAAAAATAATGATGTCCTATTGAATCCAATCTATTCAAACTATCTATTCAAACATCAAAGTTTGTTTTTGAACTATATAATATAATACAGTAATAATAGCTGGGGTATAACCTTATTATGATTGATCACACACACACGTCAGCACAGTCCGTTACATCATGGGATAAGAAACATGTCATATATCATATGTGCTTTGAGTAATGTGTGTGTTACCATGGGTCCTGGCAGGCCACGCTGCCCTGGTGGTCCGACCACACAGTTGCAGTCTTCTTCCTCCTCTGTGGCTGTCCGATTCAGAGGACACTGAGGAAACACAAACAAACTGATGTCTGCAATACAAAACACACTCCAACTTCCTCATTAACTAAAAGACATAAACACACAGTTATGAGGGTTAAGTTTAGGTATTTAAATACTTTATTTTTATTTTGCTACTTTTAAATAAAGTCTTCTGAAGATGACTTCTTAGCCAGAGTTATGAACGTAGACAGTGATTTCCACTGTGGTATTTAATTAGGTGTGATATCTTTACCTTTGCATTAGCTCAGAGGCTAATGGCTTGTAAACAAAGTCAGATTAAAAGTGTCTTACCCTTTCATCATCCTGTGTAGCATAAGAGAGAGGACAAGAGACAAAATAAAGGTTCTTATCATTTTAGCCTCATACAGGAGTAGAAAGTGTGAGCTATGCAGTAGATACAGACGACCACAGAGATCTTACCACAGAGTAGATCTCACAAGCTGTTTCTCTTTCACTCTGATGAGGATCACAGTACAAACGCAGCTTTTGAATCTCCACCTGAATAAAAAGAGAATGAAAAATGGAAATGGGAAACAAGCTAACAGATAAAGATTTTCATTTTACAGAGCTGTGGGGAGAATAATCTCCTCCAAATGTTGAACAATTTACGTTATGTTTCTCTTTCTGAATATTTCTGATATTTAAATTTTTTTTTTAATAAGCTTCAAGTGTTAGCAACAAAAGCAATGTGGTGGACAATCTCATCTTCAAACTCACTAGAGTAGATAATGATTAGCTCAATCCACTCATTGTGTCCCCCAGTACCACTGCCTGCACTGGAAATGATCTCTTTAGTCAGTATACTGGTTGTCACAGAGTTCCTCTCTGCACTGTTTGATAATATGCAGATATACTGAAATATGCTGAACTAAATGTCACATGCCAACAACATTGTCAAGATCATTTCCATTTGAGCCAGACCCGGGGATCCCCTGCACGCGGTGTCAACATATCTTGAGGGTATTTCCTTGTTTTTTTGTGTGCACTGGGATCTCTCAGTTGTGGTGTTGTTACTCACAGGCACAGTGATGTCTGTTCCTCGCCTCTTAGCCACCTGTGTCTCCCCGTTAATGTAAATGGGCTCCACCGGTTCCAGCATAACTTCCTGGATGAGTTGGTCGTCAAAGAAACTGGTGACTTGGCGTGGCCTCACCAGGAGCTTGAGCTGATGCCACTTTCCATCATACAGAGTCTGAAAGAGGCTCAAACATAGATTTCATGAATACCTTTTTATTTCAAGGTTGTCTGAAATATAAAGATATATTTACTGAGAGTTTGTTCATGAATGACACTGTAACATATCTTTGTTCAAGCCTTGAGTCATGAGCAAAGTTGGATGTGAAAACATTTATTAACTTGTCAAATCTTCTTTCACTCAACCTTTCATTTATATTGGCAGCCTTGTGTTTGCATGTGTTTCATCTAATCTGGTTTTGTCAGTAAGGCCAAACATGTTGCTCCACAAATGGTCTTAAGACCAACAACTTTCTTTTCCCATGCCAATCTTTTTGTGAAAAGCTCAAACTTTAAAGAGGGAGAGAGAGAAACAGAGCTGCTATTGTGTCAGAGGGCCTGAGCCGCAGCCATCCTTCCCAAATGACAAATCACAGGCTTCTACCTCGTGCCACATCAAACCAAATCAAACATGTGCAAACACAAACTGAACATAATTACAACCCTGTTTGACTCTCTACACTAACGTCTAGGTGTAAGCTAGGATGAAGGGTGGTGGGCGCCATTCGGAAAAAACAACCTGGCGTGTCCAACAGGATGCATTATTACCTACTTGTGCTGCCATGGAAATAGAGGCATGCGCTCCAAGAACTACACATCTACCAACTAGTTTCCACTGGGGAGATGCTGTGATTTAGAGTAGGAAACGTTTTCTTTGAGCCTCCTCCTGGCTTCCATGACACTTCACTTTCACCGGTTCAGCTGTGTATTAAACTGAACAGGGGATGATGTTTAAATAGCTGCTAGTTTGGCTCTCTGCAAGGCATCCCAGTCAGGTTCATTCACAGCAACCAACATGAAGGGAAAGCTGTGATTGGAAGAGAGAGTGCACTCTAATGACACAATATGTTCTTTCAGAGTCATCCCAGTTTGTACAATACAGACAACATGACACTCACTTTCCACTTCTCCAGCTCACACATTCAATTTCCACCCATATATATATATATATATATAAATTAAAAGAGAGGTGTAACGTGGTTATTCAAGTGCATCCTTTTGTTTGATATGCATACATGTCATTAATGTAGGTTTGTTGGTTGTCTTTACAGCACTGCGTTCCAATTTTGGGGGGAAAACTGTCACAAATGAAATAAAGTGATAACAGTTGCTTTTGTCTGAGTAAGCGGACAGCCAATCACATAAGTGGCTCTGCCCTGTTTGTCTTGATTGACAGACAAGGACTGCATTATTAAATAAATAATAATTGAATGGAAATGCGTAGTAAAATAAAAAACAAACTTAGGTCATTTTCAGCAGTTTGGATTTCAAATATCCTTTTTTTACGAACATAAATACTGGTATTGGTACTATTTTTCATTTATTTAGATTTGAAGGAGATTTAAGTCTTTATAGTAATCATCCAGCTGTGTACGTCTGTCTACTCATTCTGTTTACTACAATTTATTGGTGATGGTCAACATAAAAATGTCCTGGTCACTCTTTTCTTAACCTGTCCCACATTTTAAAGTAAAGGAAACCAATTTTTATCTTTTGTAACGGACTGAGATAAGACCCAGGCTAACCACCAGAGTTGAACTTAAAGCGATGTAATGCTTCTTAACTCTATTGGATTTATAAACTGACAGAGAATATAAACCACGCTTTGGCATATTGGATGAAGAACATTTTTCAGCACTTGGAAATCACAGCCTAGCCAAAAGCCAAGATGCCAAGAGAGAGATGTGTCCCATATTGATCCTGTAACTAATACCAACCTGAAAGCCGGCTTTAAAGATCACTCTCTGCTCCTTTTCTGTTATACTGGTGGTGGTAAAGATGACAGTTTTGTCCTTTCCACTTAGAGTCACTGCAGTCTGGATCTCCTTATCCTTAGACAACACCCTCCAGAGGTCAAAGCTCAGCTTGCTAGAAGGCCCCTTTAGACGCAGGGTGACTACGAACACATAGGATGGGGGGAGGCCCTCTGGGAAAATCTCCCTAGTGTGAGGATGAAGTCAAATAACTAAATACAAACAATAGATGATCAAATGAAAGGCACAAAAGTAATAGATGTTTAAGAACTTCATTATAGTCTTTAGACATTATTCTACCTGGTATTCTCAGTAATGTCTGTGGACGCAGTCAGAGCGTAGGCTGTCTCAGAAAGCAGAGAGCCAGGGATCTTCTTGGCCTTCATCTGAATGTTCATGCCCACCATCAGCTCAAAGCCTTTCTCATCACGAGATGCCACTGGGATTCGTGTTGGACACACAGACTCTACAAAGAAAAGGATAATTTATTCAGACAGCTAAGCTAACCTCTAAATAGATATGCAAAACATTCCTTTCATTTTTGGATCAACTGTTTGGTGGTCAGCGTATTTGGTGGTTTATTGATTTGTATCTTGACACAAGACACTTATTTTTTGGTGTTGGCAACTTTATCTCATACAACAATAGAAGATGGAAACGCACAGGTGCTGGTACATTAACCATGGTTCAGTTCAACAGTCAGCCATAATGCACACAAACAGGGCGCTGGAACTGACAAAACCAAATAGATGCAGTCATCATTAATGTTATCAATCACAACCATCCTTTTTCTGCTATCAAATGTCAAAATGTCTGCTGTTTTTTAATATAAATCCAATCCCATTACCGTTTAGTTCTGTTTGGGCCTCCCTTAACTCATGAGAAGAATATCTTGTTCTTTTGCTTAGCTCGAGCGTTTTTTACTTTCTTCAACAGTTACAGCAGCATTAGTTACTAATTGTCTATTTGCTATTTGGTGCAGGGCAGTCAACCACAAGAGTTTATCAAAGTTTTTTTCTTGCTCTGCCAAAAAAACAACAACAAAAAAAGAGCTAAAGGTGGCTAGCAAAACACAGAAAGAGGCTATCTGTGCCCTCTTTCACATTACCTTCTGTAGTAAATTGTAAATGAGGAAGCTAATAAACTAAGTGAGAAGACACGTTCACCAATGCCAGTGACTTGGAATCCATTAGAAAGATTGTACCTGTTGACAATGCTACCAATATCAGCTTGATTAGTCACAACATAAGAAAAGTAATTGAGTTATGTACACCGAGGAACTATATTGGTGTGCCTTGCCGGGTCATATTGATCCAGTGGCCCAGTGTCTGGAATCAGTGTCTTCTCCACAGGGTAGCACAAGAGTTAAAGAAAAAATTGAAATGAGAATACAATAAGGGGAAAAACACTTCCCAAACAGCCACCACAGCCTGCAGAATTGAGAAAATGCTTAATAAGCAAGGCGAGCAGATAGAGATATCCTGACCTTCACAGAGCTTTTGCTCCATGGAGTCTCGGATACGGTCAATGTTGGTGTAATCTTCGGCATACAGGACATAGGTGGATGATGGTTTATTGGCGATGGATACCAGCTCCGAGGTGGTGATCTCACTGCCAACTCCAACGGCGAATACTGTTATGCCCTGAGCTTGTGCCTCCATACTGGCATCCACCTAAAGTAACATAGGAGAGGCTCATTCACCGCATACAGCCTATGGTTAAGAGGCTTTTCATTTAGGTCTTGGACAGAGGGGTCATGTCGGAAGAAAAACACAGAATAATAACAAAAATACAATAAACTTAATTACAGCCCACAGCTTTCATATAAAGTGTGAAAATCCCATGCCAGATAGTGTCTCCATGTTGAGCATCTATGGACAGAGGAGCTCCTGTGATTCTTTTTTTCACACTGTGATAATTCTGACACTCATTGACACTGCCACAGTGATGTAAGGCCAACCAAATAAATTTGACTTGCTTTCAATTCACTTGAACACGGCAAAGTGACATTTACCACGTCATCCTGAGATTTGCCATCAGTAACCACCACAGCAATGCGGTTTTTGACCTGTCTGGCTCTGTTGGAGGATGAGAAGACGTGGTCCACGGCAAACTTGATGGCCCTGCCAGTCTGCAAAACATACAGAAAACAGTGATGACCTGGTGGAGTGAATGAAAAACACTATTATGCTCTGAAGGATCATGTGTGAACTAGTCTGTTCACCAGCTTCCAGCCACTGATAGCTGCATCACATCTGAGTGCAAATTAAATGATATAAACATATAAAAAAAAACGTTTTTAAATCTCCATGGGAAACATGAGTAACTTGCAGCAGATTGAAACAGGATACAGCAGACAGACTATCAACTAAACACATAATGTAGAATTCAAAGGGGTGGATATGTTTGGATATGTGATATGGTATTTCTATTTTTGAAAGAGTGTAATACAAAGCAGAGCAACCAAACTTTAGTGTGCCTGTTTGTTTATTGACCATTTCTGTGTTTGTGGTGTTGCTGTATGGTCATGCTGCTGCAGGTCTGCCTCTCCAACCAGCCTCAGCCTGCTCCACTTTATTAGTTTCTTGTTTTAGGATGCAGCACTGAAAGTAGTGAAGAATTTCATAGAACATTTTAGGAGTTTTATTCTTCCACTACCATACTGCATGCAGGTGCCTCTAAGTCTATTTTAAAATACATTTAGCCAGTTAGCTCCAATGTTAACAGTGAAGAGGAGATGTTACTTTCTGTGTCTATGTACTGTGTTTATTTACAGCAGCAACTAGATAGAATTACAAAAAGTGCTAACTAGCTAAATCTAGTAGCATAGCTAGCTAGCTTATGAGAGGATGGGGTGTATTAAATAATAATATATGTGTTATTAATATAATAACATGCCACTTATAAGTGTCATTGGGAATTAACTTCATACTGCTTCATGCATTCACACAGTAAGCAGCATGCACTGGTTGTCACATGAATCATTATTAGGACTATGGCTGGCCATTTTTTTATGTTTATTGACAATAAAACAATG
>JAVQJD010054623.1:0-12908 GCA_036023655.1 Nannoperca australis
CTCAGAGGCCAGCGACTGAGGAGACAAGGTCTGAGCCCGGGCTGACCGCCCCCCCCCCCACCCCCCCAACACCACCACTGCTGATCAAACAGTGGCCGTGATGCATCACAGCGGCCAGAGCTCAGCTGCAGCCGGCTGAGGGGAGGGAGCAGACAAACAGAGAGACAGTGTGAGACAGGGGAGGATGTACGGCGTGGTGCATCATGCTGCTTCTGCTACAGCAAAAACACTTTAACCACACGGAATCACCCATTTCACAATCTTTAACCCTTTTTGTTTTTGATAAAGATTAGCAATTATTGTCTGAGCAGCTTTACAGCGAATTAGAATGAGAAACATGAGCGATAAGATGATCAAAGTCCATTAAACGTGTTAAATAAAAAAAGAAACGGGGAAAACGTCTACAGCAAGGTATGGTAAGTTGAACCAGGAAGTAGCTCTGCAAAATCAAACGCATGTTCACAATAAATAAACTTGTTTTTAACAACGACTGGCTCCATGTCCACAGATGTCAGTAATTAAACCAGTAGATAATCTGCACAAACAAAGACAAACTTGATCGATCAGTTTCAGACTCGTGAGGAGCAGAACCCGGACTGGGAAAACATTTTTTGATGTGTTTGATGGTTGTAAAGGCAGCTTTTGTCAAGTGTGAGAAAATAACCCTGATTATATCAGCAGAAAGCCTGGCTGAAAGACTTTGGCATTAACAGAAAATGGTAGAGTTGCACTATGGGAAGTGTAGGATTGGGTGTTTTACTTGACCAGTACTGCAGCCTAAAAGTCCAAGGACTCTCATTGTGACGTGTATGCTGTGTACAGTCCAATATATTAACACAAACTGAAGATAAACAGCCACCGTACTCTCAAACGATAATCAAAACTCTTCCCAGTATAGTTACACATGAATGGATTCATTCAAATAAAAGTTGCTAAATGGGCACGAATGCTAGTTGAGAGACTTCCAAGCATGAGATAATTTGTGTTTTATTTGGATGAGTAGGCGTCACGTGGTCATGCAATACCCACTGTGGCCACTACACCGAGGGAGGGAAGAGTGTTTCTCTTCTACAATGAGTTGTTAGTTTGAATCCTTCAGCAGATCTATATGTGGCTTCACTGCACCCTGATCCCTTCAGGTGAGAACCCGAGAGGTAAAAACCCACCTGTGTCAGGATCTCTTAACGTCTACAGTCCTGACCCTTCATGGTGATCCACCGGTGGGACGAATGTGAGATGTTCTGCCTCTGTAATTGCAGGAAAGTGCTTTTCCAGCCGGTTCAGCCCTGTATCTGTCCCTGGGAGACACAAGTGGAGACCATTTCATCCTCCCCTCTGGCACTTCTGGGACTTTTAACTTCTTAAAGAACTCACAGTGTCGAGGTCAGCCGTCAGCTCCAGCTTCTCAATGAGATCCCCAGACCTGAACCAAAGCACCTACGAGGCCAGTGAGCCCTCCATCCATGACTCCCGGTATACTGGGACCTATATGTAATTAAAAAGGGGGCTTTAAATTGCCCCCAAGCATTAAAAATGGATCCTGTTGGCAGCAAATGGAGCATCTCCCTGCTCATCTCCCGCCGTCTTGTCTGGTCCTTGAGGGCAGGAGGCCCAGACAGATGCTCCTCCAGGAGGCGAGGGGAGGAAGTGGATGTCTGCAGTGGGCTGGAGGCTCTTTGGAGGATCCATGAAGGCATTAAGTCAGAATATTGTTGCTAAAAGATGGAACAGCAGTCCAAGAACGAGGTTGTTAGTTAACGCAAACTCTATTTAAAATAAAACATGAATAATAGTCTTTATTAAAGCAGGATGTCCCACTAAGGTCAAGTCCTACTAAGCTTAAAGGTTGGTGTTTTAAAAGATGGACAGCATTAATAAATGAATGAAAAGGTGAATTTCTAAGTAATAAAACACACCCTGGCTCAGTTCAATACACTCTGCTACAGCCTGACCTGAGATCAGTAGCTTATGGGGGCAAAATTATGACTAGAGCAACCGACTCAAGAGACTCAATTTGCCATTATCTTGTGACTGCTGTTGTGCAAAAGTTACATATTCTTGCTTTAAGTTAACAGAAGACAACTGAAAGGTAAGAGAACTGCTAATAATAAACACGACCTTGTATTAAGACCTTAATGTGCGTGTTCTGTGGTTTACACTTTGTGTCTTTGATTTTAAATATTTGTCTTTTGTGTTGAAAGGTACCATATAAATAATTATTAGCTTTTTTTGAGCTGAGCAAATATTTAAGAGTTATAAAATAAAACCAATCAGTTTTACAAATACGAAACAAATGTGCAACTTTGGTTCAAATGCATGAACTTGTGAATAAACCTGCAAGACAGAACAGTTCTTGACGCATAATTCTTGAATTCTTGAATTTATGTTCCTATTTTCATTTTGGATCAAGCAGCTTGAGTAGAATATTTCAAAATGTGATGAGGCTGCTTGCTACACCTTAAAATGTAAAAGAGCTTAAAGGAATTAGTTGATCTTTAAACTTAAACCACAGGGAACCCCACAAGGTTCCTTGAGGAACACCATCACAAAAAACCACTAATTCCACTTCCCGCTGTTGAACTCTGAGGTCTCTTTTTAGTGCATCTTCATGGATCAACCACACCAGCCTCAAACAGAAAGCCACAGAAATAAAGCGACCGATGAGGAGCAGCTGCTTGTGTACGCGTGGCAGGAAGCTCTGAACCTTATTACATTACCATGAGCTTAGTGGCGAGGGCACCGCTGGATCACAGACACGGCTATTACTATGAGTGTATGTGGGGTGTCTGACTCTGTGTGTGGATGTGAGGAGGTGGAGGAGGAGGAGGCCCCTGACTCCTTGGCAACGCCCCCCCCCATCTTTCTGCACACACACACACTCTCCGGCCTCATGCACCCGGTGTCAGAGCCTTCTCCTGTCAGTAATTTGTTGCTAATCAGCTGTCAGCTCAGAAGCGATGATGAGGTGATCATCGTGGGCGGTGGAAGGTAATGGCCTTAAAAGTCACAGAGTCAATGTCAATGGGATCACTCGGATTCAATCAGGGGCGGCCCGATGAAGGATGGCGCCCGCTGACATTACCACTCATTTTGAGCCCAAGCATCTGGGCCCTAGTAAATAACCATCAGTGGGTGGGTCCGGGGGACAGGTCATTAGCCCTGAGAAAAATAAATATCTCCTCTCTCGTGAAGGCTGCAAGTCATTTAGCACAGACTAGGAAATTTCACCCTAGATTAAGTATGATGAGCCAATATCAGTCAGAGGAGAGGCCATACTGAGCGGAGGGGGCCCTGATGAGACGCGGGGAAAATTTATACGCAAGCCTCGGCAAATGTAATATGATTTTAAAGGCGAGGAAGTGTGTTGGCGCAGGGCTGGAAGGAGGGACAGGACCACTGGAAACTAGAGTTTGACTGATGGGGGGTTTTAAGGGGTGATGTGTTTGGATGGGAGCTGCTGAGTGCTCGTACTTCCTGCTGATGTTCTGCATTTTCAAATTTGCCCAATTTAGAGGCAAATATTGAACAAGATTCATAGTTTCCCGTAGATTTGTACTCTTGTCAGGGGGAAAAAAACCTCCTAAACACCAACTCTGGGATACATTTCAATGATTTCAACAATAAATAGAAAATGAAAATGTAAAGGTTTTTATCGGAGCTGTAGTAGAACCTCCATTATTCCGAGGCAAGCTGCAATTACAGACTGATATTCAATTAATAGCCAATATCAACCTAATTATCTCAGTGTCTCAAATGGGCAAGTTTCAAAACATCAAAAGTGTAATACGTAGTATTATACAGTAGATTCAATATAAATAAATATACATACAAACACCTCTGCTCGCCTTTAACTGGTGTGTCTACCCATCATGTTGCCTAACAGCCCTGAGAGGTCAAAGGTCAACTACTAGTGACCTTGACAGGAGGAGGACATGAGACACAATTTGCTGTTGCTTGTGAGTTAAAGGCGTCGTCTAATTGGCTAATGCTGCTGCTTCTACTCCCCCCCCCCCTTCTTGCAGGTCAAGAGCTCACAGGTTGGAGGATGTTGCTAAGCTCTTACATCACACAAGTAAAACACACACACACACACACACACACACAAGAACCCTCCCTCTTGAAGCCATTGTTATTTTGGGGGCATTTTTGTTTAGTTGATAGCAAATAGTGGAGAGGTGGCAACAGGAAACGCTAGGCTTGAGACTCAATTCACCTGCAAACATCTTATTATTTTAATGTGAAAGTAACATTTAAATAAAATGTATCAATGTGTGATGGAGATAAAGTTAAATCTACTAAAATAAGTGCTGGTTTAATACCAGGAAAGTCAACAGAGTTGCGTGAGATCACCCTACTGAGCTAATATTGCAATTTTTAAATAAGTTTAAACAGGCAAAATGCAAGATGACAAAACAAGTAAGTTAGCAGGAAGAGGTCTTTAAGATCAGCTCGTGTGAAGACAGATTATGTAAGAGATTATATTCTTGTTAGCTTCAGTTGTTGAGCCACAAACAACTAAAAAACTGTAAAAGTTGAGTTATAATTTAGCTTGACTTGTCTGATAACACCTACATGTGTTGATGTTGGGGCTCCCTCTTTACTGCCATCAGAGGTTGCAAGAAACTGAACATGTTTAAGAGATATATTAGACTTACGGGTTCTAAAACTAATTTGGTTTTACTGTGTTAAAGACTGGTATTAACCTAATCGATGGTATTAACAAAGGACAGATGAAGAAGAATTTGCACCTTTGAACCTCTATGATGAGTCAAGTTCTGGATTACAGTAGAAGGAGACTGGCATCTCTTATCAAAGTCGTGCACACACTTCATCCAACTTGACTAATGTAAAGCCTCAGCGACGCACAAATGACCCCGGCGGCTTTGAACTGTCATCAATCCAATTAATAGAAGATGACTCTGAATCCATTACAGCAAATATAATACAAACATTATTATATTAACCTCCAAAATCTAGTCTAATTCTATCAACATAATTAATTTAAGCCATTTGCAAAGTGCCGGTTTTATGAATAATTAATATCAACACTTAAATATTAAATATTCATATTTGTTCATGTATCTTAATTGTGCTGCGGAGCTTCTCTTAGTCAGCTGTGGATACGTGTGTGTGTGTGTGTGTGTGCGAGCTGAAAAAGCCTACTTTTAAGAGGAAGTAGTGTGATATTGTCTCACTTTGACACAGCCGACCGATGTTAGCTTCCCTTTTCTTACCGACACCCTATGGAGGACCGAAACTGCCAAAATCAAAAACAAATGAATAAATGACATAATAAAAAAGTAAAAATTTCCATTAAATGCATCAAAATTAATATCAAATATAAGTGTAGGCATTAATTGATAAAATGTGACATACATTTATATTTCTGTTCTAATTTGCATCTGTATTAATTTATCTTTGTATAGTTTTTACATTTTTTTTATTAATGTTTTAATTTCTAACTTAATATACTTATTTGCATATTATTTCCCCTTTGCATATAAAACCCCTATTTATTAACTTTTTCATTTAATGTCCCGTAATGTATTTATGTATTATTCCATTGGCCTTGACCCATGTTTATGCCCCCAAATTATTAATACATTCATTTAAAATATTCATAAAATTAATTAAATAGCGGCATTCATACAAAGGTAAACAAAGCAAATTAAAACAGACATGTCAATTAATGCTACATTTTAACAATTCTTTCTATTTTTATTTTTATTATTATATTTGGTGCATTTAATGTCATATTAATTAATTAATCAGCAACATGTTTTTGACATGATGTGTGAAATAATAGAATATTAAATATTATATATTAGAATAAGCTTTATTGGCCAGGTATGTGTACATACTAGGAATTATATATATATATATATATATAAACATTCATACATACGCAGACAGAACAGCAAGACTGACTTTCATGGAGAAGTCTTCACAGTCGGGTTCACCAACTCTCTCCCTCCCTCCCCCCCCGGGGTCCCGGCCATATATCCCCCCCTGTTCTCTCGCCCGATGCCCAACACTCAGCAACTCTTGGCGAGGCATCATTAGGTATAATGCTCTTCCTCTCTCTCCCTCTCTCCCAGGGATATTTTGGAGTGGGGCAAGCGAGCTGACCTTACTGAAGGGCTCAGACAGTGCTGCCAACTCTCTCTCTTGCCACCCCCCCACCCCCTCCAACACACACACACACACACACACACACACACACACACACACACACTCCCCTCATACACATGGCAGCAATCCCCGATCTAAACTATGCTGTAGCTCTTGTTATTGCCTTCATTGACTAAGTCCTCCAAGGATCGAAGGTGTCATATATTGCACAGATTGGACTTTGTGAAGAAATGTATAATAAACAACTTTTAGATCTTTGTTCATAAGGTTTGGTATTAAGAATTGAAGATCATCATCATCAATTAATGTTTATATTTGTGTCATCTCCACATGAACGCTAACGTCGTTCCACGTGTGATGGGCCACTGTCGCCACATTCATTTTACAATGTGATAATATGTCAATATTGTGTTTTCAGCTGGTTCCACTCCGAGTGGACAAAACAATCAATGAACAGCTGCTTCACGTTCAGACTGGCTTGGTGAAGATGCTAGTTTGGCATGTTTAAACAGCTACTCAGGTGTGCTAGCTAGGTGTGCTAGCTAGGTGTCGCGCTCACCTTGAATGCAAAAGCCCTTTTTTTCTTAAATCTCATATTCATAATTTTTTGGCAGCTTTGCCTCTGAAAGTTTGTCGTATTGTTCGAGAAGTCCGATTTATTCTCACATAAAGATTTGTCCCCCTGTAGCTCGAAAGCACTTACAAATAAACAAATCCCCCCCCTCCCCGTCCCAACACCCATCAACCTGCCGTGTCCAGTGACAGAAGCAGGTGCTGGGTCCAGGTGGGCCTGCCAACACACGAGGCTGGCACGGTCCAGCAGGGGGTCCGACCGGGCCAGCAGTCCACCAGGATTGATATCGCACCTCCAACACCGGCAAAACCTGTTGCCAAACACTCCCCCCACAAAACACATAAAACACATATCCGGACTGAGCGCTTTAAAAGGCTGATTGTTGTGCAGAAATGATAAAGTGGAGGGACAAATTAGCCCCCAAGTCTGAATCTGAGTCTGTGTGTGTGTGTGTGTGTGTGTGTGTGCATTGAAGCTGATGAACCCTGCCTGGAAGACGATCATTAGTGAGTCAAATACCAGCACAAATGGCCGCCCGCGATAATGGCTGACATTCATCTATGTCTGAGTCTTGTCCAACTCGCCGCTTAGCGCTCGCACAGCGAGGGAGCTGAAGTCTGACGAGTAAAAAAAATAACTTTATAGAGGAAAGAAGATGCAAACTCATCCCGAGGCATGAACCCGTGTCCGTTGAAATACGTTAACGTTTACATTGTGAGCTGGTGGAGTTACTTCAGATTAACCCTGAACGACTTAGTAGCGGGAATAACGACGGAAAAGGTTCAGATCCGAGCTGCAGCATCCTGAAAATAGATTTAACTAAATGTATGACGTGGTAGTGCAAGGGAAGGAAATAAAAGCTTGTTGCGTAACATTTTAACACTCACCCACTTTGGTGTGATCAATCAGGCGCCCGTGCACAGTCCATCCCTCTGCCCCCCCATCTGTTATTGCCAGTGCTGTCCATATAACAGGCGCCTGTCAATTTCGCCTGCTTTTTATTGACTCATCCTGGGAGCCGCGGAGGGGTTTCGATCACAATTATCATTTTTTATGAATACATTTTCATGAATATATTAGCGTCCCCCCCTCACCACCACCACTGCCGCCGCCGCCACCCACCACACACATCCACATACACATTTGGTGGAGTGTTGTTTTCTCACAGTTAATCAGTGGCCAGATAAATCAGAGGCCATATTTGCAGTCCATCTGCTGGGAAGGTGCAGTGGGCTCCAGACGCCATTCAAACATGTTGGACAATAACAGGAAGTGGAGAGGCAGCACGCAGACGTCGCAGGCATCACACTTCACTGTTCACTGTGTTCTCTCAATACTGATGTCAGGCCAAGAGGATTTGTTTTTTTCTGGAACAGGACACAAAGAACTCTTTTGGTGGTGCATGTAGTGCAACTTGTGACTAGATTAGATCTATTGGTTTTCTTACCAGGGAATACTTTAAAGTCACACATGCTGTTTTTGGGGAGTTCTTGTTCCACCAGAGTCCCCAAAAAGGTCCAACTTCCTCGTAGCCTTAAGTTTAAAGTACCTTTTACAAGAGGAAATAAATAACACATTCTTCTTCTTACTAATAAAAGTTGATATACAAGTTAAATACAATCTTGTTCAGTTCAGTAGACTAACTCGGTCTAGTTAATGTTGGCTAATGCTAATGTCTCTGTCAGTTCTCTATTTGTGCTACTCGTCCACTGCACAGTAGCATTTAATCATGTAATCATCATCAAGTTATATAATCTTGACTTAAAACTTTACTGTAACTTGTGTCAAATAGAAATCTTTTTCAGATGCAGAGCAACTCACTCTCAAACTCGCTCGCTCAGAAGTTTCAGGAGCCAAAGAACTCAAACTTTTATTCTTTTTTTGGACCATGTAGCCCGTTATGCAGATTTTTTTAATTACATTTGAAATACTAAAATCCAGCTAGGACCTCTGTGTGCAGACTTTCCCTGCTGTAATTAAACAAACTGAAGTAATTATTTCTCAGAAAAACAAAAAGCATCTAGTATCAGGAATCTCAAAGTTGCACAGCTGCTTGGCCACCAAATCTGCTAACAGACAAATAGAGGTACAAATATGAGTGATCTAACCTCATTCACAGACATTTGACAAGATGCTTTAGAAACAATCAGTGGGAAAAGAAGACAAATGAAACCACCAGGAAGTCACCAGGGACAGGACATCGTCTGCTAAAATAAGAAAGAGCAACTCCACCGGTAACTCTGTGAAACTCTGAATAAAGACCCAAACGGGAGCCGGGTGCTTTGTTATTCCAGATGGCTTTATGGGTCATGAAAGAGTGATTCACACGTCACTTTAAAAGTGCTCATCGCCGGCCTGCCGTCTAACCGCTCCTCTCCTTAAAAACCGGGAAGCACCCCATCAATTATTTGCTAAGCAGCCATACTGAAGATCTCACTTTGAACAGTGTGTGGGGACGGCAGCCCTGTCAGCGTGATGATAGATGCACTGGAGGCTCACGCTGCCCCCAGCACGCCTCTCTGAGGGTCGGCAGCTGTACAAAGCCCGAGCTGTGTGTGCGTGTGTGTGTGTGTGTGTGCGTGTGTGTGTGCAGAAAAGCAAAGCAAAGCAGAAACACACACAAACACACACAGACAGGCATGCATGCCCTCGACTCCCAGAGATGCGTGCACCATCACACCTGCACATATGCAAACCCACATTTGCATAAACACCTTGTCTTACACACAAAAACACACATAATGCACATACACATGTAGGAAAACTAATAACATAACTAAGTATAATTATCATTATAGTAAAGTACACATACTTTATATTACCTAACTGCATTTATTTGACAGCTATAGTTATTAGTTACTTTTCAGATTGGGATTAATTAATAAAATGAATATGATGAAATGCTCATTAAATACATTGTTAAAATATCAAATAATATAATAACAGAACACTGAATAATGAGGACTTTTCCTTAAAATGTAGAATCCAGGACTTTTAACTGTAATGGAGTACTTTTATAGCGTGGTATTGCTATTGTTACTCAAGTAAATGACTTGAATACTTCTTCCACTACTGCTAACAAAAAATACAGGAAGCTTTGACAAATTCCCACAGAATAATAAGTTCATCAAACGAGCAAACAGACAAATGAGCAAAGTTTACATCACAATAAGAAATTTGTGAGTTTGATTTGTAAATCATCTAAACTCTGCACAGCTGCGAACCCGCCAGAGCCCGGGCTACTAATTACACCGTTTGCCACTTTAATGTCCAACGTAGCCACTGAGGATTCAACTGGGTCAGAGGAGAATTAATAGAGCATTAATCAACATGCGCTAATTAGCTAATAACGTGTTAATTAAATCAGGTATTTAAAGTTCTGAGGCGTGTAATGCTTGTTCTACCACACACAACATGCCATTCACTGTAGAGAGAGAGAGACAGAAAGTCAATACAAATGTCTCTCAGTCAAATCTGCTTAAATCCAACCCTCATCGCTCCATTGGGATTCCTCTCATTGCACCATTGTTATTCCCCTCCACGTGACCCCTGACCCTTAACAAGTCTCATTGCTTTTTTTTTTTTACCCTTGTGATCAGCTGTGACACACGCGCTTTCGGATCAATGTCGCCGTTTAGGCCGCCGTACGCCGCGCTCAGCTGACGTCCATAGATTGTACTGAGTGGGATCGAAAATGGCAGAAAGCCAATAGCTGAGCTTGTCTTTGAGGTCCAGATCAGTGAATTACTTCAGAGAGTGCGGAGCCCGTAATGTGAAATCAATACACCCTCTTCCACTCGGCAGTGTAAAACGCTTGACCTGAAGATTGACTTTTTTGTTTCCCCCCCCTCTCTTTGTCTTGTAAGGAACGGCTCCGTAAGTTTGAGGACAGATTATATTTTTCGATGATGCACATATTGCTGAGGCTGCTGTTCCTCTGTAGGACTGCAGGACCTCGGCTCTGGCTTCTCTGCCGGGGCTCAACCTCACTATTACACACTATCACGTCAGAGACACGGTGCAAGGTGTCCACTTGTACAGTGTAGATAAATGTAATAGTGACATAAATACATTCAAAGTATTGAGACACCTGGACACGCTGCTGAACATCTCATGATATACTGCTCCACTCTTCTGGTTTCAGGTGTAACACCAGATTTTAGAAACTCAGGTCGCGATTCCAGGTCATGGCAAGGTGTTGGATGGGGGTTGAGGTCCTTCCACACCAAACCAGGACACAACATGTCTTTATGGAGCTGGCTTTGTGCACCGGGACACTGTCATACTGAAAGGGCCATGTAGTCGGATCTGTGCTGCAGCATTAAGACTTCCCTTCCCTGGAACTAAGGAGAACAAACCATAAACAGCTGCACACAAACAGGGGGTGTCCACATACTTTTGGCCATAATGTATAAAGTGCTAAATTAACTTTATATGAAGCAGGTTAATAAATAAACTGCAACTGTGCGCAGTATTAGCATCACAATGTAAACAAATGTAGCACAATGTAGCCCTAACCCTCTAACCCTAACCCTCTAACCCTAACCCCCTAACCCTAACCCTCTAACCCTAACCCTCTAACCCTAACCCTCTAACCCTAGTCCACTTGGATTGAATTGTCCAGTTATGGATAAATAATTATAAAATATTTCATTCCCCATTCTTCTTTGCAGGCACGTTTGGCACTAGTAAAGTTCCACTTCCTGTCTATCAGACGGCTGCTGGACGTGCATCTCAGAGGTCAACATATTTGGGGTCAATGTGAATTTTCGCTTGAGGTTTTGGTGTCAAAAATGATATAAGTGCATGTTCAGACTTACGACACTCATCAAAGTAGAGGACTGTTTCTGTAGTATTAGTATCTGAGGTATTTATTAAGGTTTCAGAGTCGGTAAATAAGACCCACAAAATGGGGTTTAGAGTTGATTTCATAGAAATGAATGAAAATCAACGGACCTTTTCAATGAAATCATCTGTGTGTCTATTTAAAAGTAAATTCTTGTACAAGTTGAATTGTGAACAGGTTCCCTAGACACCATACAGATGCAACAACAGCGAGTGATGCGACAAAGCTGCTTAAAATCAATGTTTCTGTTCTCCTCCACATCTCTCCTGGTGGATCATGTTTTAATAAACCCTCCGTACGTCCTCTTGACCCCGCCGTGTCACCGTCTCCTCCTCCTGTCTGTCCCCACGCTCACAGTCACCTCACCTTAAAGGAGGAGGCCACAGATCAATACGTTTGATGGGGAGGCAATAAACAGCCCTATTAAGTGACAAAGGTTTACTCTGTAACAGCTGGGCTGGCGCGAGAGCCGAGCTTGTCTGACTAATGAATCGTGAAACAATCAGGCAGTAGCCATTTGTGTTTAGATCTGTAAATATGGCGCGGTACAAGTGCCAGACCATCGCTGGCACTCCAGCTGGGGCCACAGATGGTCTGGATTGGAGGCGAGGCGCAGGCAAACCGTTAGCTCCTCCGGCCCACACTGCACCGCACCTCCTCTGTCTCTGAGTGACAACTTCACTTTCGCGCTAACTTAGCCCGCCTGCCCCACATCGGGAGCCAAAAACAGGAAGGGAAAGGAAAAAAGAAAAACCCCTGACAGCTCCTGAACGGGAGCCCAGCCGGTGAGCAGTCTTGCTGCAATCCGGCAGAGGGAACCAGGGGGAGTGGAGAGCCAGACGAAAGAGAAGAGCACTGATGATCCTGCTATTTAAAGACACGATCAACCTAATTAACCTTGGGATGCCAATGACTGATTCTGAGGAGGCTGGTCCACCACAATAGTGGCGACGTGGAGCCCTCATAAATCTCACTAATAAGAAGGAAGGATGGGCACACGGGCGCGTCATTATTTGGAAGAGGATTGAAAATACTGTACGTGGTGGTCTTATCAGTGAAGCTGGGGGTGTGTGTGTGGGGGGGGTCTATCACCCAACGACAGCTGAGTAAATACAGAAACATTCAAATGGACAAATAAGAATTCATTTCAAATACCTTTTGTCATTTGCCTGCACAAATGATTGAAATAGAGACAGAATATATTCTGCTGTTGTGGAGGGTGGAGGGTTATCAGGGTGTGTGTGTGTGTGTGTGTGTGTGGGGGGGGGGGGGGGGGGCGGCCTTGAAGATATATATGAAATGTTTATTTAAAATATTTAGAAGGTAAAATTATATTACGGCGCTTTAAAAACAAAA
>JAVQJD010054634.1:0-31071 GCA_036023655.1 Nannoperca australis
ATAGATAGATAGATAGATAGATAGATAGATAGATAGATAGATAGATAGATAGATAGATAGATAGATAGATAGATAGATCTTCTTTGTACTACTATTTAGTAGACCTCTAAGTGGCAAAATATCTATTATATACGTTATAAGTTAAATTGACCTTATTGATCATATTGACACATTTAAAAAATCCACATTATTTTGTTATGTGGGGTGATTGTTTGCAACAGAGGGTTGGTTTATAAATTGAATGCCAAGCTTGCTAGCAGCAATTGACAAACAAATCTTGTGTTTAATTGGTAGCCTGTATAGATATTGGTTGTTCACCTGTTTCATTATACAATGTGTTTTATAATTACTTTTTTTGTTTTTTGTCATTGATAAAATCTATAAATAAAGTTGTGTAACCGATTCATTTATTTTTTGGTGAGATGCCTCAGTAGCTGTTTTAATCCTCTAATATCTTATGTGTCTTGCTACCTGTGCTAATAAATAGGACGTTATTAATCTAATCATCTACTCTAAATTAAACATATAATCTAAGATGCTGAAAAAGCAACATAATATTGTGACATCATGTTATCATCATGACTTTGGTAGACCTAAAGAGCACATACAAAATACAGTATTCCACTGCAATTTAATGAAATGCATCTGATGAAATTGTATAGTCATTTTGGATTAAAGCATCTGCAAAACATCTGACATGTGTTAAATTACAACATGCATTTGCATCGAAAGGACCAAAAGTCCTCTACAGTGAGGATCAGAAGAGGACCAAGCAAGTGCGATGTCATGTCATCTGTCGGCCGCTTCGACCCGGATGGCCCTTCACACATCCATTGTTGCCACGAGTACACCCGCCACACTTATAAATATATCAGTACAGAGCAGCAGCTGAGGATCCAGGCAGACGCAACTGTTCTCAGGCCCCTTTAACCTCCAATCACTATCAGTCTGAGCGGTGGTCCAGCTCAAACAAAGAGCAGGGAGATTCCCAGCTTGTTCAATAATTTAAGATATTCTCAATTTGCTCAGTTTCAGTACTTCAGTACATGTAAAAGATTACAGCTGAACACACATTTGCCAGATTTGTACCAGTTGTTGAATACATGCAAAGACAGGTGTAAAATCACATGGCTCCGGCTACATCGAAACATTAAGGAAAACTTTAACTTTAAGTTTATACAATATGTATGTACTTACCGATGAAAGGGGAACTCTGGGTAATACTGCACAGCTGTGTAAGGTGAATTCATGTTGTCATGCCAAACTTCACTTTGCTTAGCTCTTCAAAAAATTATCAGCTTGTCATAAAGGCACATGTATCAACGGCTGTTTATGAGCTACAGGAATAAATATAATAAATGAAAAAAATTATTATAAATACAAATAAATAAATAAATGCACAGGCATGGATTAAAGTGCCGGAGGGTACAGTGCAGAGTGGAGAAAGTTTGAGAGACGTTTTGAATTTAGGTTTTTTTTTTTGGCTACCCTACAAATAGGAGGGGCTTGTGCCACCTCTCTGACCAATCCCCAGCTACATTAGTACACGATATCACTCACTCTCAGTTGCTAGGATATACATATCAAGCAACTACATTTGACCGTGCACCTCCCCACCCAACAAACGAACTACCCTATACTCCTCCATGTGTTTCTTTCTGGCCATGTTCTGAAATTTCCACCAAGATTCCTGAGTGGTTTTTGCAGGTTGAGGGCATGTCTGATGCATCACGCCTCTCACCAGGGCCCAGGAGGCTTCAAGCATGCTGAACATTCAGTAAAAGTACAAACATTGCTTTGTACAAACAACAACAACAAAAAAAACTCCTGAATATTAGATTTTAAGGAAGTGAAACATATTCTTTGGCCAAGGTCTCAGATGTTTAATGAGATGTTAGTGAAGGGGGAGCTGGTGAAAATATGGCCACTAACAGAAAACAAATGAAATGAAAATGAAAATGAGCCCCCTAGAGCATCTTTGAGCTTGAGCAGAGATAGGGAGACACACCAGACAAAAATATTGTGGTTTGAAAATCCTTTACAGTAGCCTAGATAAACTCTTATTTAAGCACGCACACATATCATGCTACTTCCTAGCACATACTCCCAGCTCACTATCAGACTCTCCTTCTCACCCAAGCTGTGTGACACTGTAAACCTAGAGGTCTTGTGTGGTTTTCAGAAATGAACAGCAGATGAATCAGCAGGCTAAAATAAAAAGTAGGGTCACAGTGGGGGGAATGATAATAAATAGATGTGGTGTATCCAGGGAACACAAACCTCTAAGCTGCTCTCTTGTACTTTTAATAAAGACATACTCTCAGACTCTCTCCTCTCTGACTGCCTGCTGTGCGCCTATGAGAGACTGATACTGTGGACATGCACACTATAATGATCATACACAGAGTTCATAGGTCGTAATACCACTGTTCAATTTTTCTCATTGTAAATTAAACCTGATAGTTATTATGATATTATAACTTATTATAAAGCACATTAGCACTAAACTCAAAGTAAAAACTCAAAGGAATGCATTTACTTTAGCAGGTATTTGGTCATAAACTAAAGTATAAAACAAATAAAAATTTTGACCTAAGGCTGGTGCATATTAGATGAAGTGAATCACCAAAGTGATTCATTGATAATTTCTTAAGCGCGACCTGAATCTTTGTATTCCTTTTCATTGCGATCCGTTCAAATTTAGTCGAGACGTTTCACTAAAAACACAAAAATATCCATCTCATGGTGGTGCTAGACAGACAGTGAGAGGATCACCAAATTATTAGGATTCATCCTTTGGGGACTATGAATGTCTTTACTAAATTCCGTCCATCCATTAACAAAAACAAGCCCATTAACTGGCACTTTCCATCAAATGTTCTGACAGAAAAAGTTCTTACATGGATAAAATACAGAATAGCTGTGAGTCAAACCTTGAAGAGGACACCATGTCCTTGTTGCACTGAATTGCAACAAGTGCTGTCCAAGAAAGTAATCCTCAAGGTCACTGCTTTACATTTCAGATGACGTTAATAAGCGTACTCTCTTAAATAAAGTTCCGTCTCTCACTTTTTACTCACTTGTAAAAGTTCAGAGTGATTATTAGGTTACTAATACAACATAGTCCCTCTTATAAACCTTTTACATACACTGTACCTTTGACCATGTCCACCTCTCAACATAACAAGGACAAACTGACCTCAGGGTGTCATAAAATCTGATATTTACAACGACATCTGAAACCCTTACATCATTAATTAAGGCTCAGGCGTAGGGATCCAGTCACCAAACCCCGATTACTTCATTTGAGATGTATGTGTGTGTTTATGAGTTGGCAGCTACGTCAGTGACATCTCTGGTACTGTCATCAGTAGGAGTGCACATACTGTATGTCTAATGTGGTTATTATCCATGCAGGGCTCTGATTTGAGAGCGCTAAGCTCACTTTAATCTGCCATTGTATCTGTAGTCTAAACCATAGATGGCGACCAGCCCGTGTGACTGTACAGCCCAAAATCTCTCTAATTGTTCATCTTGGTGTGTTCTTTGTCCTGAAGGCATTATGAGGTCCCGTTCACACAGCCTTATTAATGTCAAGAGTTTACATATGGGATGCCACAGAGCAGTTGGTGGAGCAGCTGATGAAGTAGCCCCAACGTATGCTGCACTTTGGAGAGATGTGTTATCAGTGTCAGTCACATACACCACACTGTGGCCAATCACTCTCACACTGTGAGGGGGTTATGTTGGCATACTTGTATGCGTCTGTGTGTATATTCCAGTTGGTGACTAATGCAGGGGAAATCCAGATGAGTCAAAACTACCAGTGTCCGGTGCAGTGTCTGAGAGGTGATAATTTACAGCCTATGCACTAAACTGCCCAGCAACTTGACATTGTTCATAACATCCCTATAGGGAAACCTCTATTTTAACTGACAATATGTCGGGGGGAAGTTCAAGGGGCTGTTAAGTGGAAGGATCAAGAAGATGAATCCACTGCTCATATAAAACAACAAAATGAATCCAAACAGTTTTGAAATGTTCAGTAGAAGCATATAAATCCAGTTCCTGGAGCATGGAATATTTTAATGCTCATACAACCAGTCCTGCACTTCCAGAATGGCGCTAAAGAAAGCGCCGTAAGCTAGTACGAGCTTTCCCATGTGACCAGTAAAACCCGTATTTCCATTCACTGAATCACTTTTTGCGGTAAATTCAGACTCCCAGACAATTATTGATGCTTTCCCACGGTATGATTCAAATTTTTTTGGTGTGTCTTTTGTCAAAGTGACTTTTACACCTGATATCAGGTCGTTGTCACGTTGGGAAAATCTATCTTGCCTGCAGCGATAGAAAGGCAGTAAGCCAGAGTTCAATGCATCCTGTATAACTAGCTTCAGTTGGAACCAGATTTGTTTGTGAGATTTTTATACAGTGCATGAGAGATTATGACTAATCATTTGTTATGGTGGAACTGGTGAACAAAAGAAATGGCAAAGCTAAATTAAAAAAGATTTCAAAAAAGGCTTTTCAAAGAAATGCAACAGAACAACTAACAGGAATCGATGACTTGGGTCAGCGATTCTCTGTGGGGTTGTCACTACAAGCAGCTAGGCCTTCAACTGACAATTCTTTTCTCAGTAAATAGATGAATAAAAATGAATAGTGAAAAATCCCATATCATAATTTATGTTGCGTTGATGTTAGTCTGTGTTTTACAGGAACATCAGTCCAAAACCCTGACATTCAGATTGATATCACAAGTGACAGAGAAAAGCTTTAAATCCTGACATTGCAAAAGCTGGAACTAGTGATGTTTGATGTTTTTGCTTTATAAATAACAGAAACTATAAAAATTGTTGATGGTTTAATTTCTGTCAGTCAACAAATTGATTAATTGACTAATTGTTTCAGCTCTACAAGCAAAGACAAGAGAGCAACACTGAAAACAGTGATTCTTCAAACAGAACCTTATAGTTTATAGATTTGGATAACCAGCAGACAATGAGAGATTGCATACTAAACAACAACATGCAACTGTGGATAAAAACCTGCTCTGGTTCAAACGAGTACTACTGGATTGCTTTGTTTGTCTTCCCAAGGGCACGGAATCCCGTCCCAGACTAGAGCAGAGCACTTTTGGTAAACACAATCAAAGGTTTCCACCAACTAGTCCCAGATCAGAGAAGAAAACAACCAGTGAACCATGAATCATCAATCACAGCTAATCCAATAGTAAACCTGTCTTTCCTATCTTTTGATGTCAGTCAACATCACTCATGGCGTGGTGTTAGCATAGAGCAATATCATTTCACATTCACAATGGGGAAATTAACTGAAACGTGGGCTTATTACCAAATAATTACATAAAAAAATGTAAATGTGATATTCAAGTGGTCCACATACAGTAAAATAAACGTGCTTCAGTTTACTGCTGTTGATCATTATCAAACTAAAGATAAAATGTAACTGAACCATTATCACCAGAGATAAATTACATGATGCTTAACTTAAAATTCTCACTGCTACTAAACATGTTCCTCTGCCTTACTAATCGTTTCTAGGCAGGCGATTTATTAGGATTAGATGGTGATCATCTTCTCTGTTGAGAGCGAGCATTAAATGAGGAAATGGCCCAGACTCAGGAGCAGGGGTGATGATATTTTACACTGAAAGAGCAGGTGTTCCAGGGACCCGCTTCAGCACTTCTGTGAGGTAATACAATCTTTCATATTCTAACTTTCAGAAATATAGTCCATGATGTAAAAGTTGTGGACCGGTGTTTAGCAACCACACCACCGGTATCCTGGCAACACGTTGACAAGTGTGATTGGTCTGCCCCTCAACCCATTAAAAAGCATGTATGCGTAGGACATAATGATGCCTGGGGGCAGCTCAAAGACACATTTACCCCCCCATCCATGAGCTTACACTCGTCCACATGTAATCTAAGCGAGGGGTTGAAGTGTCCTTTGTCACTGGATATGCTTTAAAAATAAAACACGCTGTCGATGTTCTGGGATGCTTGAATGAAAGTGGATATTTCAGAGGCATTTCTTAGAGTCTCTGGTGAGTAGATGAATATAGTTCATCTGTAACATACCAAAGCCATCAAACAATTACATTTCCAACATGCTGTGCATCGTGATGCCAGAACAAATAAATCCCTGAATACCGCAAAACTGGGACAATCATCAGTTTCTCTTTAATATATAAGAGAAAACAAATCTTGTATTCACATAAGCCTCAATTCATGGGAGAGCATATGCTGCTGGCCTAACAGTAGGAGAAAGACTTCCTTTATTGCTGCTGATTTCACAGTTAAATTCCAATCATGGGTCATTCGACGACCTTGATATTATTAGTTTAGTCATTCTTTTTTTGCCGACCTATTATTCATGTACAGCAGGTGACGTTAGCTCAAGTGAAGACCTGTGTAATCCTTTTCACTAATTGATAGGCTTAGAGAATTTACATTGCAATGACCACATATGAAAGCTGATCCAAGAAAGCAGGAGGCAGTGGGACGGGAGTGTTTGCAGTGTCAGGTAGACCAGGTTCCAGCAGGATAACGTCACACGCCAGTCTCTTGACAGGAGGGTTTTGTGATTGTGCATCTGTTTAGGCCGGGTGAGCTTTTTCTGAAACAGACATAGCAACCCGCTAAAGTCCTGTTCCGCATGATGTCTCTATCGGCTGCCAGATCATGCCAGCGCTGCAAAAAGGCCTTTGCAGGGGGTGGCGGGGTGGTCATTTTCAGGATGCAGATGCTGCTCGAGGAGAACAGACCTCCACATTTGATAAGTCCATGAGTGGCATTTGTTGAGCATCGGTGTCAGTGTCAACCTCTAGCTTCACATCACATAACGAAAGTGGAGTCTGAGTCACTTGGCAGCTGACCGACACCTGGCTCAGCACTGAAACAAACATCTTCAGATAGTCATTAACCCTTTTTGTTCTCAAGCAATCCAACAGTCTGATGTTGTTATATGTTGAAATGTTTATTCACCTACAGTATTTCTGTGAACGAACATGTGCGTATTAGTAAGATTATTGCACCAGTTTGTTTCTTAACACATACTTTGACATCATTCCTATCATTGCAAAATTACAGTATCATATGTAGCTTTATAAATTTACTGTAACTAGAGAACATACTGCTTTACTGAATGTTACCATCCATGTGATGAAATGGAGCTGAGGATAAACTGAATTCACTCTTTCCACATTTTGGGAAATACACTGCTTTCTTGTCGAGAGTTACATGAGAAGATCGATACCACCGTCATGTCTTGTACACTCAATTTGAAGTTAGAGCCAGCAACCGGTTAGCTTAGCTTAGCACAAAGACTGGATGCAGGGGTGAATAGCTAGCCAGGCTCTGTCCAAAGGTCTACCAGCACCTCTAAAGCTCACTGAGTAAGTCATTACACCAGGCTAAAATAATAGCTCCAGCACTTAACCCCCCATATCTCATCATACACCTAACACCTAAACAAACGAGATGTCAACATGCCAACTAGTGAGCTTTAGATGTGATGTTTGGCAGATATCTTTAACCCATGAACAGAGCCTGGCAAGCTCTTTCCCCAAGCTAAGCTAAGCTAAGCTAAGCTAACTGTCTGCTGGCTCTATATCTTCATATTCTGCATACCTGTAGACATGAGAGTTAAAGAAGGTAATCGCACATTATTTTAGTGATTTTAATAAATTCGTTTAGTTCAAAGATGCACAGACACTGACGTATTTTTAAGCTAGGCAATCACATCGTCATTCATCAACACTCAGTATGAGTAAGACTCTTGGCAAGCAAGCTATTAAGCGTATTTCCCAAAATGTATGACTATTACTTCACTTTAAGAACTTTAAATATTAATAATTATCTCCCAAATTTCAAGTCATTTAGGTTTACTGGTCCATTCTATGAGTTTACTATTATTATTGGAATAATGCAGGTGAAACAGTGTGCAGAAAATACAATTCCACAAGAATGTGCATATGTATACATACAACTTGAGTGAACGGCAACACAAATGCTGAAGGTGCTTCTTACTGGCATAACTGTGGGACGATGGGTTTTGCTAAAGGCTCATAATGAAAGCTATGGGAAGCCATTTGGTGAAACAATGAGTTTCATTTGCTGATTTTACACTGCAAATACGTAAACACGTCAGAAACATGACACAATAACAAAACACAGAAGGCAACCACTCTATATTACATGTAGCAATAGCAAGAAATATCAACCATAATGTTCTTCTTCAGGCAAAATCAAACCAAAGAAGGGTGGAGCAGATAGCAGAGATGGTGTCAAGTTAAAATTCCTGGGAAAATCTTAATCTCACACTGAATCACATATTGCCCCAAAATAATAACCGACAATCACACAAAAGAAACAAGACGCTTGAAAAAATCGATGTTTATCAGGTTAACAAGGAGCTGTAATCTTGAAATGCATTGCTATGCCTGAATGAAATACACAGCTTTTGTCATCTGTGCTTGTTTTTGCTTTGTAATATAAGAAGTCAGTATTAACCAAGCAGGAAAATAACAGGTCTGAAAAACAAATCCGTTCTTAAGTCTACAGCAGGCTGGCTGAGAAGGTTGCAGGACAGGTTTTGTAGAGCCTCAGGGGCCTGTGGATCCCATTCGGCTCCTGCACTCTGTTTCTCCTCACTCGGCTCCTACAGCGCAGTTTGTTACTTCTAAATAAGGCACATAAACCATTTGAAATACGTGTAATCTTGACAGACGCTCATATGCAGCTAAGTTAAGTGATCCCAGAAGATCTCAGAGCCATGCCACTCTCGCTTTGCTGGAGTCTCAGAAAAACCTACCTGATGACAAACCTCTGAACTTTCAATGTTAAAGCAAACACATCAAATTGATGCTAAGTGTAAATGAGTGCATGCCCTGTGCTGCTGTTTGTGCTACAGTAAATGCATTTATTGGCTTTCAGCATTCAGGTTTTTGGGGGGGTGGAAAATGTGCTGAATGTCGTCAGTCAGCCTTTCCATGTAATCTACAGACGCCAAATTGCTCCTTTTCTGCCCCACCCCATACTAACAGCCAAGTAACCGTGCTCAGTTGCAACACACACACACACACACACACACACACACACAAAGACACACACACACACACACACACAAGCAAACTGCTCCAACACCCTCAGGTGCATTGATAGGAAAGGATGGGAAAGAGATCAACCGTGGGATGAACTCGGACAAATAGTTCAAGTGCCAAATTTACTGTAAGGTGATTCTGTGAAGGCACTGCCATAGAATGCACCCCCACAAACACACACACACACAGAGGCGTCATCACACCTCTCCTCCCTCTGTCAATGTTAGTCACAGAGAGTCATCGCACAAAGAGAAGAAGCCAATCTTTCACCATGTGAGGCCTTTCAAAAACACCACGCTATCCCACTTATCAAAACAATTTTTAAAGGGGTTGAATAGATTTCAGCAATGCCAGGAAGCGCTGAACTGTAACTTAAGTCAATTCGGGCTTGGTCCAAATCACCAAGTTGAACTGATTGGGGTGCGTCTGTGCCCAATCTGCAGTCCGAACTGTACACACTGTGGCACAACAGGAAATGCCACAGCCGTGTCAGTGGCACCTAGTGTCTCGTGGCAGACTGAACACTGCTGGAATGTAAACTCTGTCCACATGCAGACATCACACCTATCAGCGCCGTCTGACCAAAAGGAAGGCGTCACAGTGCCACCAACAGGTTTTAAAACAGGACAACAAAAAATAAAAAATAAAATAAATCTGTCCTCTTAAACATCCTTTTCCGGTCTATCTCTGGGATCATCCAATGAGCACAGAGCACAGATGCATGCGGTTGTTACATTCTGTGTGTCTGTCACGGCTTCAGCTGCGATTCTCTTTAAGTAAAACACAGGTTGCATCTCATCAGTACGTGCCTCCAGATCTTATAAATCAGGCCTCTGAAGGCTGCAGCCATGTGAGCCGTGACAAACGAATTCTGGTTTGCGCCTCCTATGAGCTCCGTGTTGAGAAAATATTTACTGTGCATGTAAAGTACGTCCAGGGGGTGGCCAGCTCATGTCTACTGAAGGTTAGCAACGGCAGACATCTGGTGAAATTGTAGCCCACAGCTGTCGCCAGCCTGACATCTCCTTGCTCTCAAATTTATCTCCCGCCACTGGGACATCTGCGTACGACATGCCAGCCATATCGAGGACATATTTGCGAACTGCGAGGAGGTTGCTGGGGACACAGTGGCTGACACAAGAAGCCCAGGGGCCGCTGCTGGGTGGAGGGGCTCAGAGGGAAGGGAAGAGCTGGGGCACTCACTTAGCGTCAAGCCATCACATTCTTCCCCTCTGTGCCGGAGGTCAGGCTGGGGGACAGTTAAAGGAGCGCTGCCTTTAACCAGGGTTCAGACTGACATCTTAACCTCACTCATAAACTGCTCCACTTGCTGGGGAAACAGGCCCTTGAGGCAGAAATGGCCACTGCTCAGACCAGTGTGATTAACATTCTTAAAGGATAATAACACTATTTTGACATATGGCTCATGCGTGGTATGTTTTCACACTGTCTAGCATGGTTTTGTATTTCTCAAATTTTTTCATTTTTGGCTGAATGAACCATGCTAAAAAATGTGCCTTTAAAAAATCCCTAAAACATGGCAGTGTTCAAATAATTTACTTCAGTAAAAGTAAAAACATCACACTACAGAAATACGCAATTACATTCAAGTTTGCAAAACGTTATATAAGTAAAATTACAGAAGTCTTAAAAACAAGATGTACTTAAAGAATCAAAAGTAGACGTACTCTGTGTGCAGCATGGCCCCTGTCAGTGTTGTATTATTATATTATTATATTATCATAATGCATTAACATGTGAGTACTACTTTACTGTTACAGCTCCTACCTGCATATACGTTTGGGTAGTTTGGTCTTTAACAATAAAACTCATTTTATAGAATTAACATAGCTTTTGTATGTAAACTTATAACTACACTTGTGAAATAATTGTAGTGGAGTAGAATGTACAACACACCCTTCTTAAATGTAGTATTAGTAGTTAGAGTTGAATTATTAATTAGCTCAAAACTGTACTTAAGTACAGTACATGTGAAAATGTACTTAAATCACTTTTTTGATCACATACACAAAAGTACTTTTTAATTTTGACATTTTTTTAAATTGTAAATTGCCCCTCACACTTTAAATTTAAAACATAGTTTTCTCATTATATGACACTTTCACACAGTGTTTAAGTTTCTGCTTGTTTCCATCAAAGTGGAATATTCCAGATTTGTTTTGCATTTTCTTAATATTCTTCCTGGCATATCTGTTATCTCTGGAAACTTTGGAATCCCCACTAAAATAAGGGGGAAAAATCTGCTGCATAACATGAGCTTGTACACATGGGCCCAGCGGGGAATCCTGCAGAGTTTAAAAGGCTAAAACTGTAGAACATGAAGTCCCTGATAAACCTGTAGATGCTCATTGGACATGGTTCGACTTACACTGCAGAGGCAGCGATAACCATAAAAAATAAACTTATTAAGCAATTTGTAATTTTTAAATAAAATGTACTACTTTATATTCAGAAATATGCTGGAGCAGTGCATTTCCTATGGCTGCATATGCTGTATGTATGTATGTATGCACAGTACAGTATCTAGGAGAAGACAGACTATTGTTTCCCCCTGTTGGCAACAAGGTGGATGTTAAATTATAAACTGTAAACTTAACTAAATGGAATTTAACATTGGTTTAGGTAAATGACAAACTAGTGTAAATAACTTGGACATAAATCACACACATTTTCCACTGTAGCAATAAAAATATTATAATGAGCATCAGGTTGCAGACAGCTATAACTTTTATGTGTGTATGATTTAAATACGAATGTGGGTTCAGTGTGTGTGTGTGTGTACATGTCTGAGGCTCTTGCCGGCCCCTTTGCATTCTCCTTCACTGCAGCCTTTCCAGCAGCATGTCATCAGTGCTTAGTCTCATCCCTGCTGACCGTCTGCCCAGCGTCTAATGGGGGCATCCTAAAACAAGGAGCTGGATGACTGACATGGCAACACAGATTCACCCTCATATACTGTCTGACATGTGAAATACATGGCACAGAATGCAATCACCATCCACCCAGTGAACAGTGCTCATCTGATGTTGAATACATGCCAGTGTGGTGATTTTCATGAGTTACACAAGCTGCGTGTACAGACTGGAGCTGCTTTTTTCCTCTCATTCGTTTTCTTTATATTGACTATTGGTAACCATGCAGGTTATACATGGTTTGTGCAGGATGGTAAACTTTCAGGACCTTAAAGGTTTGATCAATTATAATTATTATTATTAATCATCTTTATGGCATAAACAAAAGACATTTGCAAATGAGGCTAATCACATCATGTGATATAATTTAATTTAAATCTTAAAAAAAATGTAATATGAAAATGCTCTTGAATGGTGATGCAATAACAAAAATATTACTGTTTCTCCTTAAAGGGATTTTTGACATTTTGGTGACATGTGTTTATGTGCTTTCTTTCCGAGAGTAAGGCAAAGAGATTGATACCCATATCTCATGATACTCATATCCGTTGTTCAAAATGAAGCTACAGACAGGAGACAGTTAGCTTAGCTTAGCATACAAACTAACAACAGCTAGCTGTTTTCCCTTGTTTCCAATCTTTGTGCTAAGCTAAGCTAACCGTCTCCAGGCTGAAGCCTTATATTTATTGTACAGACATGAGAGAGGTATCGGCCTTTTCATCTAACTCCTGGCAAGAAAGCCAATAAGTGTATTCTCCAAAATGCCAAACTATTCCTTTAAGAGTCCTACTTTATATGTGTGTTTCTCAGATTCAACACAGAATTTGCAAACGTTTAATCTCGAGGAAAGTAGCAATGGAATGTAACTAAGTACATTTACTACTGTACTGTACTTTCTTGACTTTGAGTGTTTTGTACTTGAGTATTTCCATTTTCTATTACTTCATACTTCATACAACACTGACTTTAAGAGGCAATATTGTACTTTTAGCTGTTTTGTATATATTTTAAAAACATTTAGTAACATCACTTTATAAGACATACTGAATTGTTAATAATACTTTATGTGCTTTCCACCTTAATGTGCTACAACATGATGAAAGCAGGACTTTCATAAGGATTGTAATGGAGTATTTTTAAACTGAGGTATTGCTACTTAAGATCCGAGTACCACTGGAGGAAAGCTATCTGTCAATAAAAAGAAAACGGATTTAATTTTTTGCGTTTTAGCAATTGTTGTCCGATACGTACTCGAGAGTTGGCGTGACATTTTTGTCTTGATAATCCAAGACATTTGAAATGTATCTGTAAAAGTTGGAGGCTCTGGGGGTCACAGTGTCTGAGGTTCAAGGTTTTAAGGCAGAAGAAAAAATCCACTATAACTATGATCATTTCACTTCATGAGACATTACATTATTCCATGTTCTTTGAATGCATAAAAAAGGGAAATGTTCATGAAAGCATAACTACTGGTGCTCTGATTTTGCTGTACACAAAATATAAAGGTAGGAGAGTCAGATAAAGGTTGCACATTTCTTAAATGTCCCTCTCAGCTTTTGTTTTCCATAATAAGAATTCAGGGTGTGTTCTGGACTGTAACATTCTGCATAGTTGGGAGGGTTAGTGGATTTGACAGTTCTCCAAGTGTCCCATAGCCCTGAGTTCAGCGAACACACTCCAGACACAACAGTGACAGCTGGGGGAGGGATAAATAAAAACAGTGTCTCTATCTCAATTACAAGATAGCAATCCAGACAACAACCCAGTAGCCTCTGAGCATGTGTGCAAGCCAACACATCCACATACAGCACATCCGTGAACAAACACGCGCACGCTTTTCCTCACACATTCACTCTTTCACACTTACTGTATTCGCTGCTGCGAGGGAAACAGATGGAAAAATGAGGGAGGCGAGAAGAACGGGAAACCGCCACAGAATATAATAAATGCTGTTGGACTTGGCCCGTTAGCAACCAGCATTCCTCTGACAGGTGTAACATGTTTACCAAACCAACAAGCAACACAGATGTCAGAGAAATAAAAATGGTGACTCGAGGTTGCATGACCTGTGAAAAGAAGCCTGGTATCCAAGCTGGCATATCTGTGAGGGCTTTGAAGGTATTTCAGAGAGATGAGAAGACTGCGTGCCACACCAGGATCGCAAGAGTGTCTCGCAGAATTTGTATTATGTTACTCGCCCCAAGCATCCAAGGCAGCTCTGGTTGTTAGCTGGGGCCATCCAGGGTCACAGGCACTGATGGACACTTTTTAAGCCCCTCACTTTCCCGATCATCACATTCCACTTCAGGGCAGTGGGAAAAATCATCTCACATCACAATCAGGCAAAATAACCACTTGGATCTGTCGAGCTAGACACGGACACTTCCGATGTGCCCTCCTGCAACCTTGACCTCCAGCAAAACTACTTGTAGTGGGCCATCTCCAACCGACTCACGTTAACTGGCTAATTTAATTGCTAACCTAATACTGTTTTCACACACATCATGCTTCTTGTACTTGCAGACTAAAGACTAAACATTCATCAGAAAATGAGTACTAAGGGACTTTTAATATCATTTTTTTGAGAAATCACTCTCCCTCCAGTATAGTGTCAGTCCACAACCACAAACTGCCTGTTTATCATTTTGATGTTCGACTGGTGGAAAATAATTGGAGTGAAGCACAAGCCATATTATCTAGCCCGAGGTGCTAACTTACCTTTCCAGAAAGGAATGCTATCATTAGCTTTGAAAGTCATTTATCTTGCGAATCCGTGTGCTTCTCTTTGACAAAGCAGTGATCTACACTTACTCTGCTGTATTGTGACTGTTGAGGAAAATGGGATGAAAAATAGTTGAATTGCTCCGATTCATAAGTGAAATGCAACAAACCCTCATACAAAATGGCCTTTAATTGGTTCATTAAGGCCAGAATATGTGTAACAAAAAAAATACTACACAACTTTACTGTAGTTCAAGTAGTTAAATGATCCATTATGATACAATATATTGTAAACACTGCTAGTTTACAGTACACATTGTAGAATTGCCAATAAAGCTATGTGTCTCCAATACTTCCACTACACTGTAAAACCTCATTCTGTCATGTAGTCAAATCCAATTACCTTTTATCATTTTGAAGCAACTCTTAAAAAAATATTTACAATGACTCAAGGGGTCATTTGTAGTGAGAATTATCACCCGACTCTTTTTCCTCTCAGCTCTACATTGCATTTCAGCTCATTGTTTTGGTTTTGTGGCCCTTAACTTAACGGTTTTGACTGAGTATCACTGATCTAATCAGGAAGAGGTCAGAACAAGTAGATACCAGAAGTAAAAAGGAGAGTGAATATTGGACTTGAGTTTGTCGGGTGACCAGGAGCACGACGCCAAATGAATGATGATGTTGCTGTGCTGCTTTAATGTAAAAGACAAGTTGGTCACTTCCAAGTCAATTTTTAAATGCACATTTCTTTTGTGTCTTTTTATACACTAAGATGAATCATGCAGTTTCCTCTGATAAAACTGAAAACCAAGTGATTTGACAGGAACTCCTAACTTAACTGCAAAAGCTGGGCTGATTTTGTGGCGGGTAAAGATCTGATCTTCAAACTGAGAGAATGAATGTAACCGGAAAGCAAATCTGAGTAGTAACTCCTGTTAGTATATGTATGAAAGTATGATATAAAGAATTGTTTTGTAAATAATAATTGTAAAGTTATAATCTATTCAAACGATTTTTGTTTATTCAGCTCAGCTTTAAATGGATACACAGGTTACATTTTAAAGGAAGCATAGAAATGTATATTTTTAAGATGAAATAGATATACAGTTCAAAATTTACACTGAAACATTTTAAGCTAATAATTGTCTTAATGGACTGCTGTACTGTGGTGGAATGTTTTGTTACATACACATAACATCTATGATCTTAGCAGATATGTCATATGTCTAATAATTATGCACATCTACTAAACTGCTGCACCAGTGTGCTCACATGTCCTGTCTCAGTGAGTGCAGACTGTATGTGCAATGTTGAGAGCAAATCAGAGCTTTAATTTAGATGAAGTACCTTGAGGGCTTAACATAATGATCTCTAATGCAAAAAAAAAAAGTGCATCTGAGGACACAGATTCAAACACAACACCCACCCCGCTCCCTGCACGCACACCATCTGCACACACACTGGGCCATATTCATTCTATATCCTGGTAATGAGAGCATCACATCTAGACGTAAGCCAAGTGAAGGGATGCTCTTAACTGTCACAAAAATACAGGTTGACAGAGAAAACTAGTAAAAGGGGCAGATTTGAGCTCAATTGAAACATGACAGAACATGTAAACTGCATCATCTGAACAACAGCATAATCACAAACATTACATCTTAGGAAGTCCCTCATTATTTCAAATGATTTGTGACATGACGTGTCTTTGATGCCTTCATTGTCATGCTACTGCTCAATGTTTTTAGTAATTGCAGCTAAGATAAAGACATGAAAATTAAAGAATAAAATGATTACAGGTACAAATGGAAACCATGGAAACCCCAAAAATAAACAAACACACTTAGGTGGATTTTTTCACCCCATTTGAATCATCAGGTGACCTAAATGTAGAACTTTTTCTTGGGGGGCTAAGCTATATAACTTTAAGGATGCTCATTTATCTGGCAGTTAATCCTGAACATCTTTTACATGTTGAAGAGCATAAATACGGACGAGGTGCTTTGCTCCAGGCCAGAGCGACGCTTGATCCAGGATTAGAGGCACATCCTCGTTTTGGGAGGAAACATGTTAACCCCTCCAAACCCTAAGGTTATGATACATGATACCAAAGGTGCTGAACTTAACCATATACTTTACCTTGTGGAATAACAGCTGCGAGAAGCTCACTACTTAACCTTGTTTCCTGAAGAGAAAACCTCAGGAGAGACTAAATACTGCGGGCTTAGTTTGCCACCGGTCACCACTACGTTCATCTTTCAGCAAACATGAATTCTTATTTAGTCTGGACGAGGTCAGGGTATTAAGATTAATATTAAAATGCACTGAACAAAAACCTGCATGAAAAATCGACACATTTTATGCCACTAAAAAGCAAAAGAGAACAAAACACACGCCTATATTTTCTCGTCTTTGACTGACAAACGGATGATACCAAACAAGGCAAAGCGACACGCGGGAAACACACAAATCAAGGGGGAAATTCCAAAACTGTATGCGCTGTAAAAATTCACTAAGAATGATAAACCTAAACTGACAAATGTGCCCCCATGCTCCAGTGAATCTCAAATGGGCAGAATGGCATGGGAATGAGCTTTTAACAGAGAAACCGGGGGAGGAAGAAAGGAGTCCCATTGCGAAAGAGTTGAATTACCATATCACTGAGGAGCAAATACAAAGCTCCTTGAGAGCAACGGGGGATCCGTCATCCAGTGAAGAGCCGTGTTGAAATGTGGATATTTATATACCACACTGGTAATAAGCAGTGGGGGAGATCACACACTTGTTTAAACCTCACACAGAACATCCTGAGAAGCCAGGGTTCAACGTGACACAAAAGCAAACCTGAATATGGAAAAAAATGTTGGACAATCCTCCTTTAATAAGCTCTCTGTAAACACAAATTCAACACTTATATATAAATTATAGCAAACGACTTGAAGGACAATAAAACTATAATATATATATATATATAATTGCCAAAGCGTTAGAAGCCAACATTTCCTCGAGCCATGCAGTATCCCAGTTTGTTCTGGTTCCCTAGGAAAGACATGAGGCCCACGTAAGCCTCGATGGGAATGTCCTGATTCAGGACCAGTATGCCGTTGGCCTTCCCGGGAATTGGCTTGATGGCGTGGACTTTCTGCGCTGTATCCTTGAGCTGCTCGCGAAAGTTCTGGATCTGTGGACAAAAGGGTGGAAGGATCAGAAAAACACATTCACTTCCTGTTTACAGCTGGTTGACTTCACGCCTTGGTTAGGGCGTGGCATCCATGAGGTCACAATATCTTATTTTAGAGGGATTAACTACATTTGAGTCAGCAATAGGGACTCTCGCGTGAAGATCAAGTGGTTTGTAACACGATCCCACAGTGTGTGTGTGCTGAATAAAACACCTTTTAGCACACAAGTTTCTTTTTTAAACTTTTATTCAACCAAGAATGTCTCTTGAGATTAAAACTCTCCTGCATTAACAGTCACAGAAAAATAACAAAACACAAAATATGACACAACCTTATAGTGCCGTAAAACAACCCAAAAGCTGTCGCATGCCATAAAAATAAATTAGACCAATAGGAAACAATAACTTATTGAAACTAACGCCTCGAGATTTTAAAATACACCAAAACAGCCACAGCCAGAAGATTTTAAATCTAATTGTTAGAAGGTTCCAGAAGAAGGCTTTTAACAAGTGTTTTTACTAGTGTTTAGGTCTGATAGTGTTTGTTTTCTGTGATGTGCTTTTCATGCAACTTACAACAAATCATCAAAGTCATTCTTGCTTATCCCACTGTCAGATGTTTTTGGTTGACACTTAATTTCTCTGGATTAAACAATATTTTGCTTGTTGGTAAATAGAGTATTCTGCAGAGTGTATTACTATCTCTACAGTCACCTGACCAAGGTTCCTGATCAACACTGTAGACCATAATTCATAGCTAAATAGGAAAAAAGCAGAGGTCAGGGGTCATATCTAATAAATCAATCTGCTTTAATCACTGAACTGTCTACAGAATATTCTTGTGAGCTCATGTTTCATTTGCTCTGGCAGATGCATCTTCAGACAGACTTCTAGCTGACCTGGCCCGGGTCGGACCAATCACAGCTGTTTATCTATGAGGCAGGTTTGATACGATGACTGTAGAGAGGAGCGCTGCTGAGGCATTATTGTAAATTATTATAAATTACAGTTTTTTATATATTTTTTTCTTTTTGTTATGAAACTAATATGCCAGCACAAAAGTCCAAACCTAAAACTAAAAAACAAGTTGGAGTGCTGGTTTTATCTGATTTCTAGGCAGTGTTAAGATCCAGATGTGTGTCAGTTCTGAGTATTTCATTAGGTGTCAAAATCACAGATTACACACGAATAATATCTGATACCTAAGTCATTTCTGTATGATGACTCATTTGACCACACGATGAATCTCACCGCTGTTGTTTTTTTAAGTGCTTAGTTAAGTGTCTCCATGACTCCCAGAGTACACACCTCCACCTGGATTCATCATAAAACAAAATGTAATCCAATCAAATCTTCCAACAGATACGTTCTGACCAATTAAAAAGGTCAGTTCACTCAAATCACAGTCCTGTAGCTGTTCCATAGAATCAGTTTAAAGTACGGACATGTGACAGTTCCAATGAACAATTAATCACTTAAGTGAGATCTGTGGATTATTCCAAGTAACTGGGACGTTGCTCCCGGAAAGAAACGTTGCTGTTTTTCTTCAGTTCTTCAATGCTCCAAGCACCACAAATGAAATTCATTCATTGCACTGGGGTTGTGGCAGACGTCTCAGATATTTCAAAACAACAGCAATTAAAACCACACCTTTTGGCATGGCTCGCCACATGTCTTTCTTTGGGGTGATTTGGGCGAACTGAGCCTTTAAACAATGTCACACTGTTCTCACTGATCAACTTACATCGCAGAGAGCAGCGAACGTGTCGCTGATGTTCCTCACAGGGTGGTGGGTGAAGGTGATGAAGGGGAAGTCGGTGGTGAAGGGGTTCCACCTGGAGGTAAAGGAAGGCTCCCTCAGCCGGTCCCAGAAGATTCGCACCCCCTCCCCCTCTCTCCTAAACACAAAGAGACAGAGGAAAGCAGATGACAAAGAGTCTCTCTGTCACTGACACGACTCAACCATGTGACAAAACTTCAGATTCCCCAGGTCATGTTGTCACCAGATCAACAACATTACTCACTGCTTGTTTTGTTTTACATTTAGAAGGAATATGAATGCTTTTTCTACCTATGGCCACATCCAGAATATATACTGTCATTTAGTCTGTCTGTCAATAATGAAGCATATAATTGTTTTAGCCTTTAGCGCTTTTATCCCAGGCGTCACGTAGGATAAGTAATGCTAACGGTGATAAAAAGCAAACCAACTATCAACCACACAGCCAGGGTGCAGTTACTGCATTCCAGCTTTGTGTTGCCACTCGGGTTGCAGTAACAACACTCTGGTGTGGTAATCTGTGGACCAGAACCATCTGTCACACTTAACATATTCTCTGTCACAGAGCCAAAGCAAGAGAGCTAGTATATAGAGTTAAAGCTAGCTAGGGAGACTAGTCTGAGCTAAAGATAGATTTAGTTACTTTTTCCCTAGCTGTATCTGTATTTTGTAATTGAAATATATATATTTTTAATGAATTGTGTTAGTTCATTTACATGATTATTACATGAATTGTAATAAAATACGTCCTCTGGAGTCAAACTGAAAACATAAACCTCTATCCCGTTGTTACTGTTGTGTGTGATTTTAGTGAATTATGTGTATCTAAAAGATACATATAAAATATAAAGATTAAAAAACATCTTTTCCAGTATTTGTTAACTCTTTCCCACTCAGGGTTAGGGTTACTTAATTTGTAACAGCCAGTGAATTATGGCAACAAAGGGAAGAGGAATGAAATGCAGAGAATTACACACCAGAGAAACATATTTAAAGGTTATAATGACAAATATGACCATATATATAAAAACATACATACTTACATACATTATATAGATACAGTGTATTCCCCTCGTTTTGCATTTTTTAGGTATTGTTTATGTCTATGCTAATGATGTTTGGGGTCAAACTCTTCTGCCGTAAAATCCGTAAATTAAAAGCCTTGTGCCAGTCTTTTTTCAACTTCACTGTTTCTTACTTCTCTCTGCCTTTGCTCTAATATTTGTGTGTCACTATTTTTGCTTTAGCCCCCAGAAGGGGGACTCGCAGGGCTGTTGGTTCCATGGTAACAATGTAAGAATAATTTGTTTTTAAATGGCACTAATCTGTCCTCAGGGCAAATACTTAATGTGAGGGTAATTTCATGCTTACCGGGCTTAGAGGTAATCCATAGTGTGCTCGTCATATTCTCTTTCTTGTGCTGTTCACTTTAGTCATTTTAGAGTAAATACCATATAGGTTTTAATGGAAATGCCCTGGGGTCATATCTTTCCTCAGCCTAATGAAGTCTCAGAAGACTCACGAAACCCATCTTTGAAATTATGTTGGTGTTGATCTACATGCTGTGAAGATCCTTACAATTCTCTATTTACTGTGTCCATCAAATGTGATCTATCATACGTCTCCAGGAGTCTTAGATTCTAGGCAGAACACAGTATCTGTGTTACAGTTTAAAGGTACAGGGTCACAGAGAGTTCAAAACACCCTCATTTACATCTCTTTAAGGCAAATGTTACCTTCCTGCAGAATATTCAAATAAACCTGAACTACAATGTTTCACAGTCTCCTCCAGCCACTGCGCCTGACAGGACATGACAGTACCTTTACTTCAGTGGCTCTATTGATCTACACTGGATCTATCCAAATGGGACCATATAAACGAATTTAATGGGTGCCTCGCATTCACATACATATATACAAATATAGCTAGAACAATTAGTCAACCAATCAAAAGAAAAATAATCTGCCATTATATTATAATTGATTAATATTTTAAGATATTTTTCAAGCAAAAATGCCAAACAATCCCTACTTCCAGCTTCTCAGTTGTGAGGATTTGATGCTTTTCTAAGTGTTAGTAAACTTAAAAGATTGCTCCAGCATGTTTGCATCGCATTCCTACAACATTATTGGACTCGCAATGGAGATTTAAAAGAAAAGAGGATGAAAACTGATGCAGCAGAACCAAAGATATCATCTTATTTATCCCACACATTCTTCTTCCTTGTCAAAGCATGTCGCCTACAATACCCACAATGCAACTCGACAGCCGACAGTCCGGTCAGAGGTGTGTGATGCTAGTAGCAGCTAATGTAGCCTTGAGCCGCTAGCCTCCAGCAGAGATGAGGTGAGGCTACAGAGGTCTGGTAAGCTAACATCTTTCTAACTCCACAGCACCAGATCTTTTCTCATTTTCAACACCAACCAACCCTGTCTCAAGTGTGGGTCTGGGATATTGTGATGGCCTTTTGCATTATTTCCTGATATTGTATAGTTGCAGCACTAAATATGTAGACACAAACATGAGATTTTGCTTGCCCTGGTATTGTGGGTAATTAACGTCATATGTAAAGATCACTGCTCACCAAATAAAGGCTTGTTGGATGTGGATATGATTCATTATTGTATAATGATGATGTGTGCAATATTAGTATTGAGGCTTGCTTTCTGTCAGGGACCTTATTCAAGTATCCTTACAAGTCTGAACACTAATGCTACTTTAAGAACGTGATTTCTATTGGACTGAAAGGAATCATTGGATTACATGTAATTAGAGACTCGCCTAACACATCTTTGTGAATTCAGGATGAATTTAACAAAACTGAACATGGGATCATTTCATGGTTGAGTTAAAGCATATTCAGCTACATTACCATCCCTTTCTGATTTGTAGGCGGATCCTCTCCTGTTTAATAAAGTAGGTAAACAACTGCTGGATAACCCAGATTCAAGAAAGTAGCTAGAAATACCAGTAGTGACAGGTTTTACTCCTAAGTCCAACATAATTACACTCATAGTAGAACAACACAAAGAATACTGTTACAATAGTTTAATTATCCTACAAAGTATACCCGTGCACTTCTGATAAAACAATAAATCGGTTGAATTGAAACATTTTGACAACATGAGCAACATGAGTATATTCTGACTTGGCATCACACTTTTACATAGAGGGATCGTATTTGTCCATATTTTCTTAGGAGATACTAAGAAATTAGCTGAAAATAAAGATAAGTGCACACACCGCCCTAATACACACACACACACACACACACACACACACACACAATGACACACAACACTGAGAATCAAATATATTTGTAGGTCTGACACCAAACCCACAAATCAGTTTTCGCTGCCTGTGCGCTTAATATGTGGATGTACAAACAGTTGGGTTTATTTTGTGTTCAATACTGTGAGCAGACATCGTAGACAGCTTTCAAGAAGTGACTTGCTAAACAATTTAACACATAAAATAGAGTGCAGCTTGTTATGGCAATCAAACAACTGGTTTCTGTGTTTTTGCGACTAAGTCAACAGCTTAGTGGAATTGTCATATTTATAATGTACCTGCTGGTTTACATAGAAAGCAGCAAAGAACATAAATGAATCAGGATGGAGGTGATTTCACAACAGTGTTCTGATTTCCTCAATGATCTGTCGTTCTGATGTGCTCATTTGACCACAAACCTTTTGCAAGAGCATTTCCTGCCAAACAGAATTAAACACCTGAGGCTAAACAATAGTGCTGTAGCTGTTGATATGTCATGGTCCCAGGGAGGGGCTGCATCATAATGCAATCACCTAGCCCTGTTTACACAAGTAGCTTCAAAATGACAATGCTGCTGCTGAACAGAGCTCCTCCAGAGCAAATGTTGTGCAGAGGAGAAAAGGGGGAGGAAAGAAAAAAAACTTGGTACAAAAGCAAAGCCCAGGCTAAAAGACTGATTATATTTCAGCAAAAGCGAGTGAGGATGGTGGGTTTACATTTGTACACACTGCCCTTTGTAAGAGCACACAGCTATTGCTCTAGTATAAATGGGGATATAAAAAAGCTTTGGCAAATTCCACAGGTAAGCTATCACTGGGAGAGGGACCAGCCCAAACAGGCAGAGCAGGGCTGGGCTTTCCAGCCAGAGGCCAGAAGACTTCACTGTGTTTATGTGGCAGAGCTGGGGTTTGGACTTTCACTGATATACAAAATATAGAAACGGTGAAAGTTTTGTGATTTATTAGCTTCTCAAGAAGACGGACTTACAAACACCTCAGGAATGAGGCCAAACTGATAAAAGCCACCCTCTACTAACCTTCCCAGTGGAGTCCCATTTAATCCACAGTGTTTATACTAAATGCACACATGCATAAGAGAAACACTGTATTCTGAGCTTAAGGGCAAGTAAGGAAAAAAATTCCTCCCTGGGCTTTCAAGCGATTCGGACTCATAAGTCAACACACAAGATAAATATCAAGCCCAGCTACAGTTGTCATGGCAAGTGTCCCACATTGTCTCAGAGCGAACAAACAAATCTGGTCTGATTGCTCAATACAGCCTGCAGGTTTGTCAGCCATCCTTACATGTATCCATCTGACAAGGTTTCATTCAACACGTGAAGGGACTAAAAAGAGAAGGAAAGGGTGGAGTGATAACTACAAAAACAAAGAAACACAAAGAATTGAGCTTACCTGTTGGACACAATTTCACTATAATATTCAAGCTTCAAAAACATATTCATGACAAAGCTGCTCATGCAGCCTCTGAAGCCTGAAACATGCAGCCATGTTACTGTAGATGTCATGATGCAAAAGCTGTGATATGATAGCTGCAGGCTGTTGGCAAAGATATTTAGAAAAAAGCAGAGTCTGCAAGCTGAAAGCTGCACCAAAGGTGTATGATCTTAGAGCAGCATGCCCAGAACATCATACATCTACTAGTGCTTATTCATTTATGCAGTACGTCCTGGGAGCAGCCTGTGTGCAGACTCTACTCTTGATCTGTGCTTTGTTTTTGGGGATGTGAGTGTTTCTTCATTCTGCTTAGTGTTTAAACAGGACTCATGCTACAGGTAGAATACGATATCTGGGAATACATTGTAACACCTATATAAATGATTCAGTTGTGAAGTTTTCACAGAAGAAGTCTTTATTAAATCTTTTTGCAATTTAAGCAGCGGATGTCCTATTTATGAAAGTGTGTTTGAGGTCAGGATGACTGGGAAAAGTCGTTTAAGGCAACAGCGGTGTCACATTTCACCTGCAGCTATTGAGTAAACAAATTTCAAGTTCCTCATCTATTAGCATATACTGTGCAAAACCAGTCCCCAACGTCAAAATGCCTAGGAAGTCTTATATACTGTCGCAATAAACAACAACAAGTACAAGTACTTGGGGTTTATTATTTATTTGGATCCCCATTAGTAGTTATCATGGCAACAACTTCTCTTCCAGGGGTCTGTATTAAAATATACAGTATAATAAAACATATGAGAAACTAACAAATAGAGCAAATAAACATGAACATTAGTTCAACTAGTCAACATTAACTCAACTTTAGGGAAATGCAGTCACTGCATCACTGGAGTGCCTCTCTAACCTCCTCTCTTGGACTTTAGGCCACGCAAGCACAGTGTACAGATTTTCGATGCTTGACCTTAGCACGCCACGAACAGAAGCTTATCCAAAACATTTTATGCAGATTACTGAGCTGCAGTTGAGATGAACTTCAAGTAAGACATTAAGACATTCTCTTCCCATTTTTGTAACTTTTTTATTTATGTGATTCCCCAAGGACATTTGCCCATTAGGGAGTGTCCTCATTTCAAAAGAAATGGTGGTGTGTGTGTGTGTGTGTGTGCATCTGTCTTACGTGCTGAGGGGAAAATATTATTTTATAGTTTTAAGCACCAGTTTCAGCAATTAACTTCCTGTTTCACATCACAGCAGTTGTGGCTAACTCCTAAAATAATCTGATGAGGCATCCCACAGTTCATTATTATTACTTAAATAGCTACTAAGCACTGACTGCCCTCTGCTGTCTGAATGTGTACGCTGTTTGGTTTGTGTAGGTGTGGTCAAAAAGGTGGCAGAATGAGAGGAGGAGGATTGTTTTCAAACCAGGTCTACAAGAACAACTGCAAAGGCTGATTTTACACCCTGTTGATCTGTATTTTAAAACTGTAAAAATAAATAATAAGCCCAATTGTGTCAGTATAACAACTTGCAATTTGAGGAAGAAATTCTAGTTAATAAAAGTTTTAAGTAGTTGGGACTAAATAACAACATCATTCCCTCTGGAGCCATCTGATCAGATGAGAAACAGAGGAGGAGAGGATTATTTCCATCTTTAATAAATATATACTGTATATTTCCTACAACAGTCATTGAAGCAACCTCTAGTGGGGCTTCTTTAAACCTCCACACCCAACTCTTTCAGACAGAAATAAAAAAAATAGATGATGTGCTGGGTAATTAGTTTGTCTAGACAGTTTGGAAAGAAGGCACTTAAAACACATCTTTCCCAACAGATGCAGAATATACTGTGCTTTTTTCTTCATGGGCGCACCTGGAGAATGTGCGATGAAAACTAAATCATCAGCACTAAAAATACTGACACTCCCTCAACACTTTCTATTGGCATCATCAAGGTTGTGGAGAGGCTGATGGAGCTCAGGCAAAGGTGCTGATGCAAAATAAGACGCTCCGTCGAGGGAGTTTGATGTTCTTTGTTCTGAAGACGATGGTCTGGGAACAAAGGGGTCAAATGTTCATGAACGATTGCTCTCAATCTCAATTCATTAAGTCTTATTCTATTATAAAATGTTAGTATTATAAGGAAGCCTGGATGCACAGGTTAGCACAATAATATCCACAAACACACATAATGGTGGTGACCTGTTCAACATGGTGGCCAAGATCCACGTGGAATGGATATGTGCATTAACTACCTCCATCAGCTTTGCTATAGCAAAACAGAGTGTGGAAAATGCTTAGCAACAATGTGCAACACTTAATGCAATTAAAAGCCTCAATGTGGCCAGAAAATGGCCCGACATTTCTGATATAACAGTGAATGTATCAAAATCATTGCAACCCCTATGGTAGAAGGACTTCCGAGTAGCACTGATTCACATTAGCAGTTGCAGAATCTTCTGACAACATCAGACAGATGAAGAAATGTGATGTGGCGTCGTGCTCCTGCCTTGAACCGTCTCTACTAAAGGTGCACACTGACATCAAGTGGTCAGATGACAACTGTCAGCTGGCAAATCAGGCTGCAGTCAGATATCTTGTAGTCTCAAAATCTTGAATATGAACAATAATAAGAGTAACAGTCAAGTGTCACTACCGCAACAGATGAAAAAGCAGCTAAATATCGATACTCTGATGTGGAGGAATGGACACATTATTTACATGTATTTACATCAACACATATGCAGTTATATTCACTTGCTTTAGTGAGCAATGGGTTTGTGGGAAACAATGTGTTACTCCATCAGTGTCTGAGCGTTTGATAGTAATCATAAGATAATCATAAAACTGAAGACGTCTCTGATAGCTTTTCTTTGTATTTTCCCAAAGTGCTGCCTGTTGAGTCTTAATGGAGATTTTACTTACAATGTTAATCAAACAATGTACTTGCAGCTACAATGGATGATTTTACATTAAAATGGATCACATGACTAACTATCTGAAAGGTGTTGCACATAGTAATGAACCCACATATGACTGTCACACAACTCTGCTGTTCCCCTTCACTCTGTGGAGCTTTATAGCGTCTTTCAGCTCATTGTTTTTGTTTGCAGCTTTAATGTTTGTGTTACCAATCCCATGAAGCACTGTACACTACCTGCCTGGCACCATACAGCAGACAGACACAGTTAGCAGCTAGGTGATATACACAGTGGAGCATTTAGCAGCTAAGGAGACAGATGTTTCCTGCAGGAGTTGGTGAAGACAAAACACGGCTTAAAGGAGAGGGAATATTGGATTTAAACGCGACTTCAAATGCTGGACGTGTACTTGGGCAACTGTTGATAATATGTCAATGTTGTGTTTACAACTTTTGGCTGTTGCCCCAAGATGCCCCAAGGAGCTATAGTAGTTGACAAATGCATAAAACCTATATCTGCTTACACTTACGTTATAGTTATAAAGCATTTATTAAATTATTATATACTGCTTATAAATTACACATTTGGGGACATGATGAAATGTTACTGAAAAAGTAATGTAACATTAAAATAGCAGTTCAATAATCTTCATAGCCTGACTTTTAGTACTTTTCTCTCACACTGATTTTGTGATGTGGAAACAAAGTTTCGTGTACTATTACAGCAGCAGGGAGAATTCATTTACATATACACATGAACTTTACTGCAGATCAGTTTCTGCCCAAAAAAAAAAGACAGAATGGCCTAGACAAAAAAAAAGAACACACTTCCTGAGGGAGAGACAGAGAGGAAGAGGGAGGAAGCGGTAAAGATGAAGACAGAAAAAGGAAATGTTTGAGGGTCGAGTCTTTCTCACTTGAAACCGTCTCTTTGCTGTTGGACTCCCGGGTGGCTTTCACGAGCGTTTTATGTATAATTTAACGTAATGTGCAGAGATAAAGCCTCCTATAAAGGCAGCACGCTCTAAGCTCTTCACAGCGCATTACGTTTTATTCATCAAATTAGTTTTAGTTGGTTTGGTATCCCCTGAGCCATCTTTAAAAGGTTTAGATGAAAGGACTACATTAATTTTGCCACTAATCAGTTAAGTGACAGCTCCAAGTGACAGCTATGCACTCCTTACCCCTGAAAAACTCTGCGCACACTCGTCTCTGTGCCATGCCTGTTTCAGCTCGGCTGTTCCATGTGTCCCTGGTTGCTCCCTACACCGATCCTCTGCATGTATCCACCTCACCACACAGCCCTCTGATGCTGCCCTCAGCACCGTGTCACTCTTTTCACTGACAACTCAAATCACTCCTGATACTTTTTAGTAAATCTTGCAATCTTTGAAATTTCTTCAAAAGGCTGCATGTTGCATTTTTCAGTACATCTTCACATTTTTCACAAAACTTGAAAATGTGTTGTTTGATAGATTACTTTAAAAGAAGTTATGAAATGTAGTCGCAAAAAAACATGACTCGGCATGTTTTGTGTTCGAGCTCAATGGTTAATCATGTGCTAAATGAATGTTTTTAACAAGGAATTTTGCTTTTGTCAAACAAATTAGAGTACAGAGAAGATAATTAGGTCTAATATTTGTAATTCTCCAAGTAGGATTTGTATTTTTTAATTAGCAACTAAACGCCACAAAGAAGAATTTTTAAGAAGACTTACTGTAAATTACTAAAAATGAGACAGGACACCAGAGATCCAAAGCTTTCTCTGTATCACAATGCTGTTTTGCACACTGTTGAAATGTCAAAGAAAATATCTCCTGAAATTTCCTGGTTATCATTTCCCACCACTAATTATAAGACTTGCAGCTCTTATGGATAGCAGGTATAGGTTTACTGTTAAAGGGCTAATAAAGGACTTACTGAAGCAGGGAGTGCTTTGGGAAGCTGAAGGTGCCATAGGTGATGCGGTCCACAAAGTTTAGTGGGATCCTCTGGATTTGCTCACAGATGAACATGACAAAGTCATACTTGAAGACCAGGAGAGAGCTGTCTGTGATGAGAACTAGACGCTCCTTTTCGTTGTTCCAGTGGTCCACCCTGAAACAACCAGAGAGAGAGGGTGTTAGACCTAGAGTGAAAAATCCTTTCTTGGTATCTCTATTTTAAATTTGAAACAAACTGAATTTATTGGCTTACTCAACTCTTAGCTAAAGTTGCTTTATTTTCACAATGTTATCTGTACATACAATGAGAGAAGGTAGGTAGAGGATGACACCAACAGTGTCTGTGAAACAGATACTTTCCTATGTGTCTTTTTATGTATACAGTGTGTAAGGAGTATAAGCACTGGTGCATGTTTATGAGGTATTAGGTAGATAAAACTAATGCAGTCTAATACAACAGTCCTGCACTAAATCATCCCTTCAAAAGGGTTATAATCAATTTTTGAAAGTGTTTATTCAACTGTATTATCATTTTTCAGGTTTGTGGTTCTGTGGAACTGTATTGCATTTAATTTTTTTATCTGATCCTATAAAAACAGGGTGTCATGTCATGGTGAATTGACAACTAGTGGTGTGCCCACGATTGGTTCAGGTGGGAGTATAGGTGGGAACTCGATACCGTGGCTCCACAGCAGATCACTACTGCACAGACTCTGGCTCCAAATGACGTTACCAGTGCAAGATGGCAGCTCCCATATCAGGGGTATTTTAGCCTTACTTTTGTACAGTAGGAGGAAGTGTAGATGCGCCGTAGATCTTTATATACAGTCTATGCATTATACTGACAAGTGTTATTTAGCCTATGTTTACTGGTTATAACCAGTGTAAGGGTCAATTTCTCTTCTTTGTTTTAAATCAAATCATTTTAGAGGTAAAATGATAAGATTAAAGCAATGTCAGATAGACAATGTTTGTTCTGCTTTCCTATCCTATTAATTAGTGGTTACCAACCTTGAAATGCAGATAAATCTGAGTGCCACAAGATGGCCCTTTCTTTACAAGAGATAGATGAGAAGGTCAATACCACTGTCCGCAGCCAGTTATCTTAGCTTAGCATAAAGACTGAAAATGGGAAAAGGGTAGCCTGGCTCTGTCCAAAGGTAACAAAAACTGTTCACCAGCACCTCTAAAGCTCAAGTTATGTCTTTATTTTGTTTTAACAGAACTAAGAAAAAAATGTAAAAAGTTAATTTTACAGAGGGTCAAGTGCTGGACTACTTCTAGTTGCTGGCCAGGAACAGATACCAGGCAACCGGTGGTGACTCCAAGAAGTTAGTACTTCCATCCAAGAAATAGTCTGGATACCTCTACTTTCAAATGACACAATCTATGAAAGAAAAATCACTTTTTTTGACTTCTGAACTGCTCACCGCTCAAGCCTACCCTAACGCATAACCTGTGATGACGGGTTGCAAGACTTTGATTTGTTTTAAAAAGGCCACAAGCATTTTTTTTACTTTTTAAGATCTTGTGACTCCTTGTGGGGGTCCCAACCCCTATTTTGGAAACCAGTTATGTAGTGATTTGAACTGTGTATTTGAGTCTTTTTGTGTGAATGTAGTTCTGATGTGCTTATACAGTTATTTGAAGTTAATACAAAAACATTGATATTGATATTGACAAAATAAATAATACTGTTTATACTATTTATTTTGTCAATATCAATCCACTGTCTATACTGTTTATACCTCATGGCATTCATATTCATATTTATCTAT
>JAVQJD010054638.1:0-37948 GCA_036023655.1 Nannoperca australis
AGGTCTGTAGTCCTTGGCTCCACTGGGGTGTGGAGTCTTGGAACAGGAACTAGGCAGGAAGTCTTCCACAGCACAGGGACCCTCTGCAGACTCAGGCTCATGCTGAAGAGATGCTGCAGTACTCCACAAAGCTGAGAGGCACAGGCACAGGCACCGTCAGATCCTGCACCCTTCCCACAGTGGAGTCTCCTCAGCTGTCTGTCGGCACGAACAGGCAGGAAGCCCTCGATGGATACGTTGTTATCTGGGATGTCCTTGTGTAACCACGTTTCACAGAAGCACATTAGACTGCATTCCCGACACACCGTCCGACTCCGGGCCAGCCCCGTTAGCTCCTCCATCTTGTTAGCTAGCAATCTCACGTTGCCCATGACAACTGTGGGGAGACATGGTTTGAATTTCCTCTTCTCAATACTCGTCCGTTGTCTCTCTCTGGACTCTCTCTTTCGTCGATTTTTCTTTCCCCTGCAGCCTCTCCAGATCTCCTGCGGGATGTCCGTAGATCTGGTCACCATGGCCGGCCCAAGTTCAATCAGCTGATCCCGGGTGTAAACAAAAGCGGCCATGAAGTTGTTGCGCTCAGCTGACTACAAGTGAAAGTACCTCCAGAGCAACAGAAATACTTTGTGGAGGGCACGACACCAACAAGTTAACACCCAAAAAAAAAAAACATAAGTACAAAGTTAAATAACAAAATGATTTAAAAGAGCAAGTAAGACGAGCGGAGCAACCATAAAAGGCAGCATGCACAGAAGCGCATGCGCAGTTTATTATTATTTTATTTTATTATTATTTATTATTGCAGTCATATCAGATTTTATCCCATCAAGCTACTGGAATGAAACTACGCTAGTCATTGTGAAAATAAGCCTAATAAAATGACATTTTAAGATATTAAACTGAGTTATAAAAATGTGTTGGATTATTTCAGAAATGTCAAGGTTGTATTATATATTTTGTCTGTTTACCTGTATTTATTTCATAACGTTCCTAATATGTAACATCAGACATTACAATCAAATGGTCAAATCTATTCTAAAGTGGGTAAACTGAGATTAGGTAGCTCAGTCTGTTAAGGGTACAAGAAAGAACGGCTTTTCAATACTTCTGAGTTAGTCTGTACAATTGTATGTATTGGATGTGATATCTAACAATCACACTGTCAGATGTGACTCCTCGAAGTCTTAAACTATACTAAACTAAGACGTACACCCGTGGACAAAATTGTCGGTACCCTTCTGTTAAAGAAAGAAAAACCTACAATGGTCACTGAAATAACTTGAAACTGACAAAAGAAATAATAAATATAAATTCCCTGATCACAAATTAACTGATCACAATCGGACATTGCTTTTGACTTGTGGTTCAACAGGATAATAAAAAAAAAAAACCAATGAAACTGGCCTGGACAGAAATTATGGTACCCTTAACTTAATATTTCGTTGCACAACCTTTTGAGGCAATCAAGCAATGTCTTTAACTCTCAATGAGATTTTTGCACCTGTTGACAGGTATTTTGGCCGACTCTTCGTGAGCAAACTGCTCCAGTTGTTTCAGGTGTGAAGGGTGCCTTCTCCAGACTGCATGTCTTAACTCCTTCCCCAGATGTTCAATAGGATTTAGATCAGGGCTCGTAGAAGGCCACTTCAGAATAGTCCAATGTTTTGTTCTTAGCTATTCTTGGGTGGCTTTAGCTGTGTGTTTTGGGTCATTATCCTGTTGGAGGACCTATGACCTGCGACCGAGACCAAGCTTTCTGACACTGGGCAGCACATTTGGCTCCAGAATGCCTTGATAGTCTTGAGATTTAATTTTGCCCTGCACAGATTCAAGATACCCAAGACACAGCTCCTTTTCACCAGGCCATGCCTACATGTAGCCAAATATACGGTGGCCCTAAAAGTCAAAACACAACATTACACAAAACACAGCCATTTCATGAAACACAACAACATTACACAAAACACAGTGACATTTCACAAAACACAATGACTTTTCACAAAACACAACATTACACAAAACACAACAACATTACACAAAAACCAATGACATTATACAAAACGCATTAAACAAAACACAATGACATTACACAAAACACAACAACATTACATACGATACAACATCACAGAAAACCGACATTTCACAAAACACAACAACATTACACAAAACAATTTACACAAAACACAACATTACACAAAACAAAATGACGTTTCACAAAACACAATGACATTACACAAAACAAAACAATACAGGAAACACAATGACATTACACAAGAGAGGTGGGAGAGGAGGAGCCATCCTGGCGGCAGCCGACGCAAACAGTCCAGGCATGTCGTCCAACGGGTACCTGTGGTCCGGTGGCCAGGTCCTCCTCCTCATACACATGGCGCTCATCCCCTTCTTCATAGTTGGCCCACGACTTTGGTCTAGACGGTTCCCACCCCGGTGCCTGGCCAGCATGGAGGGAGCGGGCAACATCCAGGAACCTGGCCCTGCGCTCACGCTCCTCCCTGGGGAGCACGAGACAGTCCAGACACGAATTGGCCTCTACCTGGTGAAGTTGCCCCAAGCAAACAAAGCAGGTTGCATGTGGATCTTCCGCCGACATGGAAGTAGCACAAGCGAAGCATGGTTTGATAGCCATTTTATTTATTTTTAGTGAATACACCAGCGACACAGGAGGGTGACTAATATCACTGCAGATAAACCAATAGCGAAGGCCGTTAGAGGGCAGAGCACATATGACATAGAATACAACCTTTAAGATTACGGAAAGGGTAGGACAACGCTTCTTGTTTGTGATTGGACAGAAATTAAATCAAAGAAATGCGACTTTCTGTATGATATACGCTATAACATGGATGTATCAATACTGCTAATACAGGCTCGGAAAAATGTGTCTCTCCTTTCTCTGGAAAAAATCAGACTTGTAGAACTGGTCAGTCTTGTTGATAAATTGAATGCAATGTGAAAGGTTATTTAGACATTGTTAGGTTAGTTAATGTGTTTTCTGTAATGTTGGTGTGTTTGGAGCACCGTACAAATACGACGATTTCTCTGGTTAATATTTTTTTTTACATAGAACATGCATTTGCGTGTAATATTTTAACTGCGTTTTGTTGGATAGATAATGGATAGATTTTTGTACAAAAACTAAATCGTTCTAAATCAACTTTTATTCTGAAGAAATTGAACCGGAAGTGAAGATGGGCTGTTACTGCTTTGCTCAGCGCAGCAAATTGCACTGACTTGCAGTTGTAATATGATGTTGCTATAGTGCATTATTCCTAATGAAAACAGTTACTGTGGCTATTGGGAGTATTAATGGATACAATGGGAGTAATGTGGGTGATTCTTTCCGTCATTGGATGTAACTTCTAAAGGTAGGGCGCCGTCATGAGCTAACTAACTAAGTTAGCTACTCTGGGATGCTATGATAGCAGCTAACCAAAGAAAGCTTCAGTAATGCTAGCCTAAACAAGCTTACGAGCTAAATAGATACAATCAATGTCAATTGCACTGACATTCGTGGTAAAACGTGTGAATACCAAGTATAACTGTTCAACCGTGTTGGTTCTTTTATGAGGTGAACGCTGGCTTATCTAATGTGTAGGAGTTTTAAGTTAGCCAGTTAGCGGGGTACTGATGAGCAACGTCAAACAAGCTATCTGGAATCATCACTGGTTACCCAGGTTGTCGGCTGAAGGTATTTAAGAGTATTACTAGACAGTATTGCCTACTATAAAGCACTTCTGACTTCAGAGAAGCTAACAATGAAACTGTCAACATTGTCTTTAATTAAAGTGACAAATCTGTACAAACTTGACATCCCACTGTAGCTTAGCATTAGCGGCAGTTTGCATCCGTTAAACAATCTCTTTGCAGGAACTCTTGAAAATAAAAAAGCCCCACACACAATGGGAACTGTTAGATTTGATTGTAGCAATATGTTTCTGGGCATTTGGTGTTTGTTTGCTAGTTAGATATAGTGGTAGCGCTTTAGTGTGTCACAGCATCCTGCATTTAACATGCTAACTTAGGGTTAGCTAAATCAGTCAGACTTGTTTTGCCCTTGCTCGTGGATCTTATTTAAGTGTTGAATTTACCAACAGCTTTGTGTTAACACTGTAAATACTCAGGACACACAAACTTATGTTTTGTAAGAGGCCATTTGGTCACTGAGCAATACTACTATCCAGTGATGGCACCCAGATGAACACCCAGTTTAAGGAGTCAGTGACAAAATGCCAATATTGTGACAACACAAAATAATCACCCAATTGCTTTGACTGTTGAATGGTTCCAAGCTGGTCAAAATAACCTGTATGGCCCTGACCAGTGACATCAACTAGTGTTGATGTAACATGTTGAATTGAAGGTGATTCATAAAGTAACTGGATGTAAGAATAATGTACTCCTTTATCTTTACTTAGCTTGATCTTTGGTTCGAAATAATCCAGTGTTTCGGGAATTTGACCCATACTAAGGACTAAGGGTCGGTTATGCTTGAACAGAACTCCGTTCAAGGTGCTGTCTGACCACGTCTGATATTAAAAGTGTATAAATACCTGCTCCAAACGGCCACACTCAAAGGGGAGATGAAAATATGGCTGTCCTAGGTAGGGGGATGCGTGATATTGTTGAAATATCTGCATTGACGGTTATAGTGTTGCATTCAATTAAGAATGAAAAAAGAAAGCTTGAGAGAGCAGTTCAAACCCTCTTATTTCTCACCTCCACTCAGCAGGTCAGTCAAGACGTGAAGTGAATATGAATGTCGGATTTTCTGTTTCGGCAAGTTACAGAAGAGGTCTTTGCTTCAACATCATATCAAAATGATAGTTGCACAGAACATGCCAAACAGAAGCTGTGCTTTACCATAACTAACTGAGCTTTAGAACCATTTAGAATCATAAATGTTAATACGCTTATTTTTTAAACAGATTTTGTTCCCCATTCCTAGCATGGACCATGTAATAACTGTTATTTCACTTTAAACAGGTGCTGGCACCATTCTTGACTTGGGGCAGAAAGAAAAGGATATAGAAAAGAGGTCTACTCTCCACTTGTCATCAGCCACTACTTTAACACTCTCACAAAGAGAGACTGAAAGGAAGTGAAAGGGATCATCTGGCATACAGGCAGTAGAGTGAGAAGAAGAGTAATCATCCAAACCTTTAAGCCACACTTATAAAGCAGTGCAAATGGCTTTCTTGGACAATCCAGCCATTATTCTGGCCCACATCAGACAGTCTCATGTGACTAGTGATGATACAGGAATGTGTGAGATGGTACTAATAGACCAGGATGTGGATCTGGAAAAGTGCCAGCTGACTCTGGTGCCCGGCAGCAGCTGTGGGTCAACAGGGTCGGGGTCCCTGAGTGAGGGGGGCAGCAGTGTGACAGACAGTAATGCCTGTGATCTCTCCCAGTCCATGGACATCACCTCCAGCTGGGACTTTGGCATCCGTAGGCGCTCCAACACAGGTAGGCTCATCTCCAGGCCCCGGCTGGTTAGCAGGGCGAACTTTCTGTCAGGCACACCTCCCTCCTGTCATTACGGTGGGGGGAGTCAGAAAGCCTGTTCTGCTGTTTGGAGGGGGTTTGTGTTTCTAATCTGGGCCAGTGGTTTAGTATGGAGGATATTTTTGCTCATAATTCAAATTAAAAGTCCAAATAGAAAACGCAAAGTCCAAACAGAAAATGCGAAGTCCAAATAGAAAACGAATAGAGATTAAATTAAAAAGATTATTATTTTACTCATAACTACTAGGAATAATTAGGTCATAATTAAAATTCAAAGTCCAAAATAGAAAATTGAAAAAGCAAATTGAAAATGTAAAATGATAATGACAAAAGTTAAATTTAAAATGCTAAAGCTTAAATACAAATGCTCAAACTGAAAGCTCAAATTAAAAACTTAAATTGAAAAAATTAATTAAATTAATTTATCATTTGACATTTGGTGTTTGAAAATCCACAACAGTGCGTCTTCATAGATTTCACATTAAGTGTCTTGACTTGCAAATGAGTTTAAAGAGTACAGAAAAGATAGGTTTGGATTTTCTTCCTTAAAACAATACTCACATGCTCATACATGCGTTTAAATTGCTTTTTAGACAGCAGGAACACTTACAATGACCAAAACCGCTTTCAATCAATTTAAAATGGGCTTGACAGTTTAAAGTACAGTTGAGTATTGCTGTGAAGTTCAGTAAATAATTCCAGTAGCCTTGATTCACTTGTGATATTATGTACTTAAATTTAGCTTGAAGCAGAAAACTGTAAGAATTACAATGGAAATGAGCGATATGGGCTTGTAGATATTTATACAAATGTATTATTTAGATATTTTCATGGAAACTAATTAGATATTTTAAGCAGACTGTCTCTTAATGCCAAATTTCCAAATTTTCTTTCCTACCATGAACGCCACCTCTAATTTTACTCAGCGTGCAGCCAAATCTCAGCAGCTTCTAAGCCGGGACCACGACTCCGACCAACTGTACTGCAGAGATTTCAGTCGAGGCCTCAGGAAGTATCTCCGGAGGAGGGATTTTTTTTGGGGGGGGATTACAGAGAGCTCAGTAAACCTCGCTCAGAGGGAAGCAGTGGGCAGCCTGAGCAGAGGACGGATTAATTGGCGAGATTCTTCACTGGGTGTCCTCGCCAGTCTTCACGGATCTTTCAGGAATATATTTTTTTTCTCACGTCTCGGCATCAGCATTTTCTCACTTTTCAGTTTTGCAGTGTTTATTTTTCTGACCTCGCTGTTCGCTCACAGTTTCGGGCTCTTCTTATTTTCTCAGCTTCTTCGCTGCAGTTTGATTCCTTAACTTGAAGATGTCTGACTCTTCTGATCTTGGCCTGTTTCTCAAAGTTTTTGGTGCTCTGTGTTTTGAGTCCCACGTGACTGGCTTGTATTTGTGCTCCTGTATGCATGAGATTCACCCACAATCATATGGATGTACAGTAAGAGATGTGTGTGTATGCAGTGTACAGCTTTGCTTCTCTCTACTCCTTCCTTCCATAGAGCAGTAATTCCTGGCCAGAAAGGAGCCTGTCCGGAGCCGGGGGACCTGCCCTCTGCACTCTCCTCCTGTTCCTGCTTTGATTTCCAATATGTCCTCCCGTCACCACAGATGGCTGCAGAGGAAACATTTCCTCGGCTGCCGTTGCTAGCGAGGCCCCTGGGCCCCCGCAGCTGATAGGGGCAGAAATTGGAGAATGATGTAATAGAATATTTGATTGGGCTCTGATGGGCAGGACACTGGGATGCCTGCCATAGTAATGTGTCTGGGCTTAGCTTGAAGTGTGCATTTCTTGCCTCCACCCTCTTTCCCCCTCCTCCTATTTCTCATCTTCGACTAGCTGTAGGTTGTGATTTAATAATATTTGCTACTTGGTGCTGCAGCCCAGGGGTCCTGGGGCCCGGAAACAGGAGCTCTGTGTTTCCTGTGGGCTGTCAGAAAGATGCTAACAATATGACAAATGTTTGGCCAGGCTGTATAAGAATCTCAAGGTGAAGATGTGGCGGTGTAGGCGGAGGAATTTATGGCTTCATCTGGGCTGGAGAAGGGATTGGCTGGGTCGAGTTAGAGATGAGACAATCCATATGGTTAGGGACACACACGTACAAATACGCACATACTGTACATGCTCTGACCTTAGTTGTGCTAATGCCGTGTTTGTAAGTACAGAAATAGATTCACCTGCTTTATTTTGCCTTAAAAGTTTTAAGGGAAAATAGTTTTTTTCCACGTCGTCTTTTAAGTTGTCATGACATTTCAGTCAGGACCACTATAGTCAAAGAAAACTTGCCCTTCCATGTGCATTTATGGAAAGCCTGAGGCAGGGAGAGCAGCAGCCAAGACACAGAACAGAGCAGGCATCAATGACAACAAAACATGACACTGATTAAGTCAGACATAGTGTAAAAAGGAGGAGCTGGGGTGGAGGTGGGTTGCAAAGCGACTTGCAGAGGAAGCAGCGAGGGTAGCCAGGCTAAAGCAGCTTTAATAAGGCGCCATGAATGAAATTTGCCAATGGGTGCATAGAAGGCAATCAGTTGAGCCATCAGCTGATGTGGGCTGGTTTCAGGATCAGCTGCGATCAGCTGATGTAGCTGGGGTCGTGAGCTGGGCTTGACTTCGTGGCCTACCACGCTATGCTTCATTTTTACAAATGACAGCGAGACAGCGTTTCCAAACAACTCATGGAGCTAACCTTAGCTTAATTAGCTAGCTAGATAGAGCTGCTAAACGTTATCTATATCTGCACAATGGAATGCTCGACAAGTGTGGCAACAGTAACTAAGGGGGGGGGGAGTTTAGCAACTGGAATATTCCGTAACCTTTCTTTTGTGTCAGGTCTTTTCTGTGCCGTATTCATCCTGAGTCAAAGCCAAGCAGACAGAAAGGCACCAGTTGTAGCAGCAGCTCCAGTTTTGAATAAAAGACAAAAATGCCTTGTTAAAAAAAACATCCAAAAAGAAGACCCTCCCCCTCCTGCCGTCATCTGCTACCTCTTCCGCTGAGGCAGGTGCCTAAAAAGCCATCTATCAGCAGGGACAGGCGCAGCCAATCATGCCTTTTTAAACCAACCAGACGTTTACCCTCGCTCCCAGGTGGGTGGGTGATAATTGCTAGGCACAACTTTGCCCACCTGGCAAGCTGCCATGGGACGCAAAGAGGTGGGGAGAAGTCTGACACAAGGGAAGGGCGGAAGGGAATGAGGGATATTTTCATGGAACAAACAGACGGTCAGGACTGGCATGGAGAAGTGTGGCTGAGCAAACCTGATGACTCATCTGAGATACCCAGTACGATACTACGAATTCCATTGTTAAGTCACTGTCTGGTCTTCGCTTCGCGCTGAGTTTGGCACACGGTGCTTCCCCCCGTAAACACCTCTGTTTTGTAGCTCTGCCGTCCAGGGCCAGTGTGGCGATTGTCATTGTGCTGCCTCAGCAGCGCAGCGCCCCAAAGAGAAGAGCAATCATGCTGGTGGGGGATTTTAAATTTCACACCCGTACTGTGGGAAAGAATAGAGCATGGGGGCTTTGGATAAGGTGCTAATTGAGGAGGCGATACACCACCTGTGTGTGTTCCAAGGCGAGCATTCATCCAAATAGCTGATGCAGGGGCTTCAAACTAGGCTGTGAAGTGAGGCGTTTCTTCACCCGCAAGGATGCTGAGAGAAGCTATTTTGAATGGGACCCCAGATATACTTCAAAATCCATCTTAATTGCACTGGAATGTGGAAAATGGTCGGCTTATTGTTATTTCATGTCTGTGTGGGTGAAATACACCACAGCCTTCCAAAGGAGCAATTGTTTTTCATTGCACAGGCATAAATTTTCCACTGTTTCTAAACACAGAGCAGTGCAGGCACTTTAAGCTGTGAGATCTGCCAGTGGTTCTGGCGTTGGATGGCGACAGGCCCAATTCAAATGTCCGCTTGGCGATTGGGGCTGTCAGATAGGCTGGTCGAGGGAAATCGGAGCAAAGCTGAAGACTACTCCTCCAGTCATCAATCACCTGCCTGTAGCCGGCATGCGAGCCAATCCGCCCAGGCCTCGGGCCCCAGGATTCATCAGAGAGAACATGGCCTGACATCCAGAAAAATGAGTTCAACCCTCCACACGTCAGGACAGATCAGAGCCCAATGTCACCAACTTGCTAAGCATGAAAGGTCTCCGTTCAAAAGGGATAAAAGAGATAGAAAATGTGTATCCATACAGTATCTCCCTCTATTTTTGTTCCAATTCTGACAGTTGGTCCCCCATGATCGACTGTCTTGGCATTCCTACAGCAAGGAGTTGTTGCAGAAATGCACATGTGCATATGTGTGTGCATGTCTCTCACTCACTCTCCCCCTCTAAAACACACACACACACACACACATCCGAGTTGAGGAGATGAAGGGGAGAGTCATCAGGCTGAAAATGATTAATGCACCTTTTTGTCCATCCTGGCATCTGGAGCACATCTGTCCCGCTGGGACCAGGACAGATATGGTAGCCGCTTCAGGGATTACGCTGCCCTTCGCCCTCTCTCCTGAGGCTGCAGGCAAGGGATCCTTCCCTGCAGGCAGCACTGCCCCCTGCTTAAGACCCCCAGGAAAGCACAGTCTGAACCCACCTCAGAGCTCAGCACATTAAGCGGGGATGATATTTATGATGTGGAAATGGCCTGCTATTTATTCAGCGTACAACACATAGTCCCTCAGACTCCTCTTTCTCTCACCATCAATTTTTTTCTCACTCTGTCTCTATTCAACTCCTGTTCTCCTCTGCATTTAATTCCCCTTATCTTCCTGACTTTCTTTTTCTCTCTCTCTATCTGTCATGATTGTCCACGTTTAGAAATATTTCTATATATTTCACGTTTAGTTTATTTTATTACTGATGCACCTGTTGGCCTGTAGTCTGAGGGCCCTGAAGTGTACCTGAGGGTCAAGTGCTCATGTGATAAAAATAATCACATGACCACTTGTACACACATAATTAACTTTTTGTTACCAAACTCCACAACTATCTTCAATCTGCTTTGGCTGTTTTTGTCTGTCTTATCGTCAGATGTTTGGTAATATTGGAGTGGGAGGAACAATTTCCATCTATCTAAACACAGCAGATATTCAAAAATATGAAAGCGACAGAGGAAGCATTCTCTGAATTAACGCATTAACAAAAAGATCCTCTTATTCTAGTAGTCTAGATGATATTTCAGAAACATTTCATTTTACTGGGCCACAATTTCCATATCATTTATCATTTCCTAAAAGATTTTTCTGAAAAGAACTAAGAAACAGAGGAAATTATTAAGCTGTTGCACTTTTTTGCACAATTAATGGATTCCAATTAACTGCCAGTGTAACTTAGGAGTCTTTTAGTCAGTGCACAGCAGGTCGGCTGAACGCTACTCTCTACATGCAAACATAGAATTCAACATACATAATAACCTGTTTGAATAAGTTTCCAAATTTCTTTTTTTTTTATATATATATATTTTTTTTGGGGGGTATTTCTTTAGAAATCAACCACTACTCATGAACTCAACACAACTAACTAAAAACAAGGAAATCTTAATTTTTGTTGTAATTAGTACCAAATTACATCGTTCTTTTCCAGGAAACATAAGATGATACTATTATTTATGGACCCGTAAAATAAAGTGTTACCATGTGATTTACTACGTCTGACATGACCTGTAAAACAAATGTTCCATATTTCACTATGATTACAAGAGACACCGTTTGAAAAATCTAACATATTTTCAGAGAAATGAAACCTCCAGGCGAAGGACAAGCATCCACTGACACGTTTCGTATGAAGGTGTGTGAAAATGGTATATGTTAATGTGACGTATTTCTTATTGAAACAGGATGTTAAGGAATAATGTAACACAACACAATTAAGGATCAGTCTACATTGTAAATCAATGGAGTGTCAGTCAGTCAATCAGTTAAGTAATGTCTAGTCGTCCAGCATGATGTCTCCATGAATGATTCACTGTTTTCCAGGAGCTTAAAGAGCCCACATAATGGAGTCTAAATGATCAGAGTTCATACTTTGAAAACATCCACTGCATCTATGGCTATAAATAGATTTAAAAAAAGATGAAAGTAAATAGAAACATAATGCAAAAGCTAAAGCACACAGGATACACAGGACACCAATAACACATCAATACCCCCAATAAGACATCATGGGATCTGTGACCACTTTGGAGAGTATTTTTTAGCCTGGCTGACACACACGCACACACACAAGCATACACACAAACACACACACAACCCAGGCGGCTAAGAGAAAAGCCGAGGGGTGTGTGAGAGTATGACAGTGGATCAATAGTTGTGTTTGTGGCGGTGCTCCCACAGGAGCGGAGCAGTATATGAAAAGCTGCTGCTGATGGCTGAAGGTTCTCTCAGAACATTCCCTGTGTGTTTAGCCCAGAACCAAGGTTAAACCCGGCACAAAGACGCCACAAAACCTCAGCCTGCCTCCCCGGGGCTACATACACTCACACAGGCAAGGGCCCACAGGAGCCTTTCTTCTTTTTTCTCGTGTGTGTGTGTGTGAGAGACAGACTGTGTGTGTGCCTTTTGGCAACAAAACGGTGAATCCTCAAATATCATGACACAGCCACAGGCCGGGACAGAAGGCTTAACGCTATCATTTATTTTGTGTCATCATTAGTGTGCTTTATTATAATAATTATCTGTAACTAAATTACAGATGATTGTGGGTCAGACTTCTTGCAGTAAAAACAATACAATGAAGGATTACTGTATATGACAGCCACATTAGCACATTTCCATATAGGTTTAATAATAATCCTGTTGTAAATAAAGGCAGACTATAATCGTGAGCCAAAGCAGAGTTAACCTCACTGATTTATCCAGACTTAATTTCCATCTTAACACCTCTTTATTGCTTTTACTAGCATTAAACAGCCCCTTTGAGAGAGAGAGGCAATAACTGCAGGGCCATAACACTGCTAAATCATGCATTTAAAGCAGTACAATGTGTTTGTGAAAGTTTCACTACACCCAGGGAGAGCTGCATAGACTAAGACAAATACATTTAACGTTGCTTTCTTCTGGTTGAAGTTAGATGTAAGAGGAAAAAAAGGTCTCTCCGGAGGCTAATTTTCCTCCAAAATGATATCTTATTCACCAGATTCTCCCCAAACAAAGAACGTGTGTTGTTGCTGATTATAGAAACGACAAAAAATAGGAAGCTTGTCATGCTCTCTACAGTAATGATGGGATACTCTGTCATGCAGCTCTCAAGGTGTCTACATTCCTTCACTTCAGCCATCCTCCTCGCATACAGGCCGTAACTAGCTGCGATGGGCCTCGACAGGCCGTCATCGCCACAGAGGGCTGATGGAATACTAATTAGCGTGCCACCACTTGAATTATTCATGCATCTTAATTAGGGGAGAGATTTCCCATTAGGCTTTTAGATGTGACTTAAGAGTTTGGCTCCTATTTAGTGCGGGAGTCAGTGTGTGTGCGTAAACAGATGAACGCACACAAAAACATGAGGCTTCCAAGTGTGGTATATACGTGCACACAGACTTTATCAATTCAAACTGAATATCCCCCCCCCCCCAATAACTTTGGGAACGTGAAATGAACGTGACAAAAACTGTTTCCAAGGTGGCAAAGTAAACAGTTATTACTGTTAACTTCATATCATTTATTACAGACACGGCTTTTGCAAAACTGCTCACAAAAACACAAAATCTCCACAACTTTTATTTCTCTTAAAATTTATGAACAGCTGCTTCTCTGCAAGGCTGCACGGAAAACATACACGTCCTACTGCCCTGCTATAGGGTTCACAAATTAACTAATGTGCTACAGCTAACATGGCAGACAGTAGCTACCAGTGCATGATATTCTTCTCCATCTCTGTGCATTTCTTTTATGCTGAGGCACCGAGCGCTAGCCGGCTCGAGCAAAAGCCACATCCATCTGCTACAGTTTAGCGGGGAAATTAGGCACTCAATGTAGCATATTTGTTTAAGTAATTGGAAAGTAATTAATAACCTGAAAATATAATAACGTGCTCAGCAGCAGCTCTTCTTCTGCAAACCATTCAGGGGAAATAGTGGCTACTGCCAAGTGTGTGTGTGTGTGTGTGTGTGTGTGTGTGTGTGTGTGTGTGTCTTGTCAGCATATTACAATGCAGCTGCTTTGTGCATATCTGGGAGTGAGATAAATAGGAATGACAGCAGGAAGGGGAGAGGGGGGAGAAATCAAATGTTGATTCATAGGTGAGGCACCGACGAGGTGCTCTACATGACATCACTCGGCAGGGTGCTCATTGGCTGCCCGCTTGGCAGTAGACACTGCGGCACTGGCTCTCACAACCGCATAGCGAGGATGGCGGGCGAAATAGGAGCCCAAGGATTAGCGCAACATTAAACCCGGCCTCTAATTATGCTGTTCAGAGATAGTTTTTTATAAATATTTGATGAAATGTCATCTGCTGCTCTGAGGTGCTGGGAGGTGGGGTGCGAGTAGAGGATTGGTGTAGTCTCTGTTTGCTCACACACACACACACACACACACACACACACACACACACACACACACAGTACATGTAGACAGCCTCTCTGTTGACTTTTTACATTCTTGCTCCCAAATGCGTACATACACATTTTGTTTAAGCAGTTCAAAAAACTTGACTCCGTATTTCCAAATAATAACTATCAGCAGATAGTTAATTCTGAAGTTTTATGGAAGTGAACTTGTCAAGACCGATAGATAGCAGCGACACCTGGAAGCTTTCCCTTCAGAAGCTTCACAGTGGTTTTATTTTTCTTCCTATAAAAAGTAGAAACTGGTGAAACGACCCTGGCTCAAAGGAAGCAACATTAAGGAAGAAAACAAGCTGTATGAACTATAAACAAATGTAATGAGTAAATAAAAGAAAACAAAGAGGTTTTAGTTGGATCAGGTGCCACCAATTGGATTGGAGGAGTTGATTGGGAACTTCCTGAAACAAAAAATTAAAGCCAGGTACTCAGAACACTGGTCATACTTATTATTACTTACTACATACTTATTATACTATTATATACATACTTATTTCCTGTAAGTCTGACAAACTGCACCACAACCTTCACCACCACACTTCATCATACAACTAGAGGACTGAGACTGGCAGGTTGTGGGAACAGGGGCTTCCAGGGGCTCCAGAACAGTCCAGCACAGGACCAGCCTTCCTAATCAGCTTGTTTAGCCTCTTAGTGTCACTGGCCCTGATGCTGCTGCCCCAACAGAAGGCTGCAAAAAATTGCACTTACAACAACAGACTGGTAAAAGATATGCAACATCTTGCTACACACGTTAAAGGACCTGAGCTTCCTCAATAAGTCAAGTCTGCTCTGTCCCTTCCTGTAGACACCCTCAGTGTTGCACTTCCAGTCAAGTCTGTTATCTAGATGGACGCCCTTGATAACAGAGTTTCCTCTTCCCCAAGGATGGAGATGGTTTTTCAATGTAGTGCTGGCTCCTCCCAAAGTCCATGATGATCTCCTTTGTCTTGGCCACATTCAAGAGGAGGTGATTGTTCCCACACCACACCACAAAGCTGCCCAGCAGTTCCCTGTACTCTCCTCCCCATCCCTGACACACTCCACAACTGCAGTCATCTGATCTGTTATGGAGGAGTCTACCTGCATCCTCTGGAGCTTCTCTCGTAGCAGTGTTGGCTGGATTGTGTTAAAGGCACTAGAGCAATCAAAACATATGGTCTTCAAAAAACATGAGCTTTGTCCAGGTGAAAATGAACTCGCTGCAGCAGGTAAATGATGGCATCCTCAACTCCCACCTCAGAGCAATAGGCAAACTGCAGTGGATGTAAGGAAGTAGTGACCTGAGGTCTAAGATGGCCCAACAGCAGTCTCTCCAGCATAACTGCAAGACCTGCAGCTTAACAGCTGGCACAGTGTAGGCCTACACATCTGATGTGACAACAACCTGTATAACCTCTATAACAGGTGTGCTAAATATAGTATTGTTTATGATGAGCTTCTTGTTTGGTTTTACAGTGGGTGTTTTAGCTCTGTAGAGTCCCTTTACATTTTTCTCTAGAACTGACCTTCACCCCCTGGGACCTTCTCATTTACAAATTAGGAATTGTATACAACCTTTTCTTAGATCACTTGATAAATCTACATAAACACATTGTCTTCCAGATAGATGCTCTTCCTCTTGCTCCCTGTGTCTTTCACACACACACACACACACACACACACACTACTCTCCCTGAGCGGACGCCTGAGCAGCTGCTGCACAGGGCTCTTCGGGATCGTTGCCTACATTATCGAACTCCACCATGGAGTTTGTCAGGTGTCCTTGAAAGTGTGCGCCAAGGCCGATGGATCCAGGTGGAGGAAGACAGGAGGGATCTCCCAGCTTGCTGCTGCCACTTTGTAGCTCCACCAAGACGGCAAATTGACAGCTGTTTCACTGCTTGACAGAGCTGTTTTGAAATTCCTATTTTCCCACTTTCTGTTAAACCACAGTGAAATGACTCATGAAGAACAGTGGGCGATGCTGACATGTTGATTCAAATTAGGGTAATTTTGCTGTGTGGTCTGGATGTCTACTATATCAGTTAATATGGGCCTTGGTGTGAATGTCAGTGGATTATTGCCTTCATACTGTATTTTTCAGTTTCAGTGGCTTGTATGTCATGTATCCCACTATTCAATATTCCTATAAAAGTAGTTTAGATCAGGTCTAACCGCTTGTTTCTTGCCTTGTCGGACTTCGTTGTAGCAATGTCACTTTGTTTAACCAGAACCAGAAAGGCTCGCTCTGAAATCGCAAGAGGTTGAGTTATTGCAGGAAGACAGAAGGATCTTACTGGTCTGTCTCTGCAGGGATCCTTTCCATGATTTTGTCAGACACTTATAACAGTCTGAGCCTGTCGGTGGCAAAAACAAGCACTTTTAGAGGATGGACTAGGACGGAATCTACTGGATCAATTCCTAAACTTTGAATTTGAGTAAAACCTTTTAAGTGTTAAACACATTCCTCTCTAATATGAACTCTCTTTAAAACATCCACTTGCCACTTGCAGGTCTCATGTAATTTGGTGTGAAATACTAACCCTCCTCATTGATCCAAATGGGATCATTGATCGCAGCAGACCAGATAAATATGTATATTTTATAATGAAGCTGTACCCCGAGGCTGTAGTGGAGCCTCCACCTGAAGAACAGGTAACTGAAGTCTCAGGGAGTGGGAGCAGGGTTATACAGAGAAATGTTTGTGTGGGGATGGATGAGTATGTTTGCACCGACCTTGTTGGCAGTTTTGTGGCTTGATGTGTTTCCACGCACGCAAACATGCACATCTAAAGAAGGAGAAATAAGACTGTGCAAACACACGCAGGCCACACATAAAAAAAAGAAAATACATTTCCATGTGTCTGTGCCATATGACCTTGTCGGCTTACCAGACCTCATTGCAGAGGAAGCCAGCAGTAGAATCGGTGGCAATGAAAAGCAGACATGACCCTCAGATTATAGGAGCCAACATGAAAGCGGCCAGCTATCAGGAAGAGAGAGAGGGAGGGGGAGGTACTGTAAGAACGAGCTGTCCACAAACTTGAATGTGGACTCTACTGGTTTGCATAATTTAAGGTTAATGAGGAAACAACGGCAGATAAAATCTACCTCGTTTTATCCCGGCTCGCTTCGTTCTACTGGGGTGCTTTTCATTAAAAAGGCATCAGAAGCAGTGCTTTAATGACCTGTGAATTCATCAAAGTTTCACCTCATTTAATATTACACCACGTCCACGGATGTGAGAGTGTACTTCCTTTTCAAAGCGATGCTCAGTCTTATTTAGCCTGGGTGCATCAGTGGAGCACACACGCAGTTCTCCACCCCTTTCCAACCAATATTGTAATCTAACGCTCACACACTGCAAGATTACATACATATTAATACAGATAGGTTTCCACTAATGTGGTGATGGTAATGCATAAATATAAAATAAGCTCTTAATTGTCTTTGAAATAAATGTTAAAGGTTAAAAGGAGTAGTATTACAGCTCAAATACAACTTATCAAATGAACAAATGACACAGAATGTCCGATACAACATGAAAAACATCATGTGCGTTACTGCTAATTTTATAAAAACATAGTGTGATAGAATGTTTGTGTGTGTGTGTGTGTGTGTGTCTGTATGCATGAATGTTGTGTCAAAAATACACAGAACTTTGGCTCTTAATGAGTGTTTCGGAGGCAGAGGCAGCCTGTGGCCCTCTCTCTCTCACTTATCCTTACAAAGGTAATTGGACAGAGGGACACGCCATTCTCAGTCTCATCTCCTCTGTGCACCGCCCACCCCATGTGCCTAATCACACCTCCATTTGCATGGAGAGCCCCGAGAATCAGCCTCAATAACGCTACAGTGCTTTGAAAGATGAGATTTTAATCTGAGAGAGGAGATGAGTTTCTGACCCGCACCTGTTTGTTTCCATAGTTTCTTTTTTCTGTCGTACAAAAGTGACCTGCAGGTAAATTTGCAGAGGCAGGATAGCTGCTCGGCTCCCTAAGTACTGTCATTGTGCATTCATTAATATCCCCATATCTGACATGGCGGGGAAAATGGTTCTTGGCGAAACAGGGTACTTGTCGTGGTGGGTGAGACTCCCTAACAGGCAATCAGATGGGCTGACAGCGAGTGTCAGTCAGTGTGTGTGTGTGTGTGTGCGTGTGTGTGTGCAGACAAAGGAGAGGGCTGCGGTCTTTGGGAGAGGCGTGGGTATTTATTCTTCTCCCATTGCCCTCTATTGACCCATGTAATGGAGAATTTTACAAGGGGAAGTGTTTGAAATATCCTTTGAATGCAGGTAATGTGTTCATCTGTGAAAGTGGGCCCTGCTTTCATTCCTATACTATCTGCCTCTCCCCTTCTCTCACGCATACACTTTTAGTTTAATTTAAGGTTTTGATCATGCTATATAGTGTGACAGTACAAACATGTCTGAATCAATTTTGTTTTATGTCAGGCTTTGTTTTCACAGTTTTGAAAAAAGGGTTATTAAAACATCATCTGCAAAATGAACCCAAACCCTTCAACACCCCATAATTCACAGTAAAACCCCAAATTAACCAAAATTGTTACAATACATAAATACATACATACATACAATAAAATAAATATATTCGGGTAGGGGTGTTGATGTCAATACAACAAAAAATGCTGCATTCCTGCAAATTAATATTTTCATACTTTTGGCATTGGCACCCCAACAGAGCTGCTAGGACACTCTCACTGGCTTCCCACCAATGAACACTGCTAAGGCTCTGCTCAGACAGATGTTAGCGCTGCATGAAAAAAATGCATCATTAAGTGGGTGCAGCCGGGGCGCCAACGCAGGGGGCTCCGGAAAAATTACACAGGGTTGTCTGGCAGAACAGTTAAACCTGGCTTCACTTTTGCAAGGGCACAATCCATACTTTACCTGAACACAGTATTTCTGTTGTTCACTTGGTGATGCAACAAAGGATACAATTATTATTATTACAATAGTGTATCTGTCTATTAATAACTACCGTACAGTGTTGTTGGTATTTGATAAACCTTCAAACTCATGAATCAACAACTCAATTTGGTCTTCTTAGTGTTTTTGTTCTGAATGCCCGGTAACTGTGCTGAGCCAAGACTCTGCATCAAATAAGCCAGCCCAAATAAACATCGTCTTGGCCAGCCCATTAAAAAGGCATTTTAACCCCCACCATGGCTTCTCAGCAGCCAGAGAGCAAGAGAAGGGCTGTGCTCTACAGTAGGTGGAAGCTCCAACTAATGAATGTGTGCTCCAGTGTAAACACACTGAGCCTGTGTGCTCAGCAAAACTACTGTGGGTAAACAAAGGTAAGACAAAGTTTACAATATTCAGTTCCACGTGATTTAAAAGTTCCAGGCCAAGATGCCGTAAGTTGGCACAAGTTTACCAAGCAATTCACTTGCAAACCCCGAATACAAATACACCTTCAAGCATATTTCACTACACAAACAGCTCGCTGTATCATCCCACAGACAATACACACACACACACACACACACACACAAAGAGATACAAATATGCACTGATTTGATGTTGAGGTGTTGAGGTTTGACACACATCTATAGTACACAAGTAAAAATAAACACTAACACACCTACTCCGATTACCCACAGCTCCCACATCAAAAAAGATCCTCAACAAGGCAGATCTGAGTGCACATGCTAAACTTCATCACCTTGTTTACAGTGTCTGTTTATAGCTGGATGTGTGAGAGTGCTTCAGCGCAGCAGCAACCTTCATCTTGCCATTACTGCTCCGCTTTATATTGTTGCCAAAATCACAGGTGACAGGCCACTTTTCCCGGGCGCTCAGCACAAACCCTCCTCTCAGCACACACGGCAGGCAGAGTCATTTGACGGCAATAGCACCCGACACGCACAGGTTTCATATATTCAGTATGAGTGCGAGACGGCAGAGGAAGAAAAGAAGGCAGTGAAAAGCTACCGTTATCGCTATTAACTGTCAAAGTCACCTTCACCCCGAGGCACAGCAAACACTGAACACACAAAACAAATAACACACACTAACACACACACACACACACACACACACACACACACACACACACACACACACACACATTCATGTGCTGCAACTAACATGATTCATAAAGTTTATGGATCAAAACCAGCCCAGCACACCTGACTGTTCACCAGCAAACACACCTCCAGTCATCTTTAAAAAAAAAAGATAAAGTGACAAGAAAAAAAAGAAAAAAACAACAACTCACAAACAACAAAAGCGTCTGCCTGAATTTCTACCATCACTGTGCCATACTGTCGGGCCCCTCAGGATTGCACCTCACCTTTATTTATACTTAGCAGACGGTCTGAAAGCGCAGCATTGTGGGACAATGGAGTGTCTCAGCGTGTCAGCTGAACACCTGCCAAGCGCCCCACCAGGATAACTCGGGAGCCTAATTATTAAGCAATTTAAAAAAGAATTCTGTTGCCTCTGCCCCTGTTTTAATTAGGGGGCGTGGCTTTGAGAGGTCACACTAAATGAGTTTTTAACTACTGTCATTCCAGGAGACGCTCTCTTTCTGAAGGCCACTCTTCTGATCCTATTTTGCAGAACAAAGGATCATGGGAAGCTCATCACAAATAACAACTTTGCGGGGAGAAAGTTTAGCGTGCAAATGAATGTTGGATGTATGTAACCCCTTTTTCCACCCCTTCTTTCCATTGCCTCTATTTGTTTACTCAAAAAATAATGGGAAGTTATTAAGAAAGGTAGCGGGTAGGAAGCAAGAAAAAAGGAATGCGAAAGAGATTAAAAACTGGACAAAGCACAGTGGAGGGAACGAGGATGTGACAGAGATAAAAAAAAAAGAAGAAAGCATAATGGCAGGATGAATGGAGGACATCTTAAATTACAAAAAGATGAACAATTAAATGGAGGTCTGAATAAGAGATGGTCTTGACCTGCTCTATCCGCAAAAGTGCCCTGAGATAACTTTGGTATGATGTGGCGCTATATAAATAAAACTGAATTGAAATGAATGAAATGATAGACCGAAAGGGAAGAGGCATAGCAGGGATATATAGAAGCAGGATGGGATCGCACATAGGAACTAAGATGTTGTACATTTGAAAAGTGTTAGATGTATTCAGCTCCACTTTGTTAGCTGTTGCCTTTTATATCTATTGAAAAAGGGCCATTACCTGCCCACTCTGAGATTTTAACTAAGTTAACTAAGGAATGATGAACGAAGGAAGAAAGGCAGGGAGGAAGGAAGGGATGGGAAAGACTGTGGAAAAGTAAGAATTATAAAAAGTAGGAAGGAAGCAGGAACAAAGGGGACAAAGTAGCTGTGAAAGACGGGACGGATGGAAGTGTGAAAAGGAGGAGTTGTATGACGGTAAGAAAGAAGAAATTGCAGGAAGGCAGGGAGGAAAGTGAGAAAAATGACTGTACCATGAATGTCTGTACCAAAATTTATGGAAATCGATATATAATAGTTTTCGAAACACTTCATTCGAAACCTAAAGGTGGATCACCAAAGACATTACAATTCATCCTCTGGGGACCACCAATGCCTCTCCACAATTTCATGGCAATCCATGCAGTAGTTGTTGGGTTGTCAAAGTGGTGGACGGACCAACAGACCCACCAGCATCGCCATCCCCAGAGGCACGGCACTATCGTGGCTAAAAAAGTTAGATAGACCAATAAATGGATGTCGGATTAATGTGGAATAAAGACATGACAGGGAAGAAGGAAGAGGGAAGCGTGGAGAGCGAGCATGATGCAGAGGAGGGGAAAATGGAAGAAAGATGGTGTGTAGGAAAAGAGAACGGTGGGAAATGATGAGGAGAAAAAAAGAATGGCAGGACAGAGGGGAAAAAGATGGAACAGAGTAAGTACAAAAAAAAAGTAGAAAAAAAGTAAAATAAAAAAATGCTGTGTTGGAGGGTCAGATGTTTACAGGACAAAAAAGAGGAGATAAAATAAATAGGAACTGCACATTTAAACTAGTTTTTTGAGCTGAAAACTAAATGAGATGTCTGTACTCTGATGAAACACATCAACACTGGTGTTAATAGTTATATTTCCTACTAAATGTATAAAAAAATCTGAATTTCATGGGTTGAAAATAGCTAGCTGAATCTGAGAAGTTGCACTTTAAGGTTTTGATTGATGGAAGGAAAGCAAAGCATGGTGGGAAGGCTAAAAGCAAGAGCAGCTGTACTGGAAACATCCCAAAATTATTTTAGACAAAACTTTTGTGTTTAAACATTAAACCTGAAACTAGAAGAGACCCTCAAACTGAACTGATCGTTAGAGCAGACCGGCGGAAAACAAGACGTTGTCATGGAAAAAGGAAGATTCAGGACTTGTGTTGCTTATTGCAACTTTTTAAATCTGCCTCCTCTTTGCTCAATTTCTCGAGACAGCCAAGGTAATTTAAATCGATTCGAAGTCCTTCAAATACAGACACACTGAAAACAGTTTGGAGAGAGGGAAATTGATTTTTCTGCTCATCTGCGAGCCAAGGCCAAAGCTGAGGACCTCAATGGTAATGCACTGCCGGCAATCTCAGTTCCTCCCTCACTGTTGACGTTGTTACTCTCTCCCACACTGTGTTGCTTTTCCTCCATAAATCCTGTCAACAGCTATTTTTTATGATTTCCCATTTGGTAAAACAATAGTGGCTATGGAGAGTTGAGGCTGGACCTGCTCTGTAATTTTTTATTTTTGTGAATGAGAAGACGAAAAGACAAACATCTCTGTGATTGCATGATTCGCAGGAAGAAAATGTTCCCTATTTTTATATGAAGCTCTCAAGAACTTATGCATGAACACATGCTCACTGTGCTCACAAGGATGAATGCATCAATATGCTGACACACACATGCACACACACCCACAGCCCCTTATCTGTCCACCGCCTGGTCGACAGATGCACAGGCAGAAAATTGTAAATATTGAGCAACCCCTTGTCCCTGAAAGATGAAGTACAATAGCCGGAGGCAATTCATACTGCTATTGCTTTATTATGAACTAATATGTTCATAGTTGTTGCTTCCAAATGACCCAATAAATATCCAATACTTCCTGAGAGACGGCCTTGACCCTGTTGTCTGAAAGAATGCTTTTCACGAGGACCAGCTCTCCCAACACGCCTAAACACTGAAGGCAGCTTCATAAAGTGGCAATTACCGTTTTGACATCAATTCATAACCACATAAAAAAAAACGCTGCGTTTTGAGAAAGCAAAATGGACAATTACAGAGACAAATAAAGCGAGACACCAAGGATGAAAAATAAAACTCCCCCGGCATAATAATTCAGCTTAATTAAAGGGGCAGCCTGCCCAAAGGGTCGTTTAAAACAACACCCTCTTCTCTCACCTCCAGAGGTATTAGCCGAGTTAAAAGCATCAGGCTACACGATGGAAGTCTTCAGGCTGACCTCCAAAGCTTCTTTCCCCTCATCTATATTTATATGAGGGAGCGGCACTAATTTTGCCCAGTAAATCAGTGTGCACATTTCGTTGTGACCTCCAGCTTGACACTGAATTAAACAATATCAGGGCCCCGAGAAGCCCGCTTTAACAAGCCTTAAATTCCTCCGTCCAATCCATCAGCGGGGATATTTCTGACACACGGAGGGAAGAGCATGAAATAAGGCAATTATTGAACCCTTCAGCCCATTTCTACGGCTTGGCTGGCTGGCACTGTGCAGCACCGAGCCACAGACCTCGGAATTTGTGTCATGAGATGAATCTCGGTGATAGGGACGGTTAGAATTTATAAATTAATAAATTGTAGTAGCTAGCCAACAACTTCACTTAATATCTCTCTCTACTTTGTGTCAAGGTTAACGTCAAAGATGTGTAGCAACCGCAGCAATTACCAGAGGGCCCCGGCTCGAGCGCGCGTGACTTTCTTCAGTAAAAAAAACACAAGTTGCTTGTGTTTAAGAGACGAGCTTCAGTTTGAGAGCGTTCCTCCCAGACAAACCTCCTGGTGCATACTGGAGAGAAAGTGTGTGTCTTTCATGGAGGTGGCAGTCGATCCTGTGCGTCTAGGCGTCCTCTCAGATTGCCTGACAGATAATCCATCACACAGTCAGCGTGTCTGACAGGAAGAGGTCTCAGTCAACTCTCTGTCTCTCTGCACTGCTCGCACGGGGCCCATGAAGGACAGTCAGTCTTCTCAAGTCTCTCTTGGGACGGCGTACACTTGAGTTTCATTAGAGGTCTGAAGGTGTGTGATTTGAGGAGTTTAAATTTGTGTTTGTGTGCCAATCCACAGATGGAAAAAACAACAACAACACAGAATAGAAAATGTTGTAAAGTACGTATGTAGATATGCTGTTTGGCATATTGTTGCATGGAAACCAGAGCTCAAACATTTTACATTATAACAGATTAATCCAAATCAATGTATTAAACACAATAAGTAAAAAGATTAAAGATTGGTAGAAATGATTTCATCCTTGAAAAACATAGATAAACAGCCTCTCATGCTTTAACAGCTTTTGCAATGATGTGTGTAAGTGTTATGCTTGAGTGTGCGCATGTATTAATGATGATCTCCTTTAAAAAGTTTTGGAGCCAGAGTTGGATTTTTTTTTTTTCATGTCACAAAATAAAGACAAGTGGAGCTGCAACAGATTCATCGATTTAAGACATTTTTCAATCAAAAAATGCCAAACATTTGATGGTTCTACACACATACGATGACCTACTATACCTACTCACCAAACCTACTACAGCAATCTTAGTAAACTTTGGGCAAAAGCCTCAAAATGAATGAATGTAATTATCACAGGTGCTTTGATGGTTGGTTGGACAAAACAGGACATTTGAAGATATCATCTTGGACTCTTGGACATTTAATGTTTTTCCGGTTTTCGGATGTTTTACAGACTAAACGATTACTCGAATAAACATTTAGCAACTAATCAATAATGAAAGTAATGGTTAGCTGCAGAACTAAAGACAAGCTTATCCACAAATGGTTCATACTGTATTTCTTTAAGATTCTTTTTGGTGCCAGAGCTACAGTTTTTGCACATGCCTTGACCCATCAAAACAAAAATGAAGTCAAATCAAATAAATTAGAATATTCATCGTTACAAACTAAAATGTATGTAAAGGATCTGGATCTAGTCATACTTTGAAAATAAACATATTAGACTTTGAGCTTCAGACTTAACATACTGTCAGTTGATCTACAGCAGAAACTAGGCATAATGAAGTAGTGATGTTGGCAAAGAGAACTTGAATGATTTGAAACAAGAACCTACTGTATATTCAAAGGTTATATTGAGTCTGGACAGTGTTTCTTTGCTCAGGTAGTCAATAATGCAGTCAACCTGCTAACGGTCTGCTTTCTCCCACTGACATTACATTTATTCTGCTAATGTACTCTCTCCAGGAGAAGCCAGTAGAAACTATTTGTCTTTCCAAATCTTTCTTACTTTCCACCTACTTCTGTCTGTTTCCCCAGAATACCAGACTGTGAAGTGAACACATAAACAAGACAAGAATCCTAAAATATTTGCTTTTAATTTTTCAAATTATATACACAGTTCTCACACTGCATTCCAGATAATTCTGTCAATAAACATTCATGATTATAAAAAGTACAATTGTATTTTTGATTTTGTTTTGTCAACACCTCTGTATGAAACTACTGCTGGGACTCAAAGAGAGGTGGCAAGATGGTTTACAAAACCCTTTAGCCTTCATGGAACAGGCACAGATTTAAGCAGTCGACACAATGTTATCCATACAGCACTTAACAAATAAGACATGGTGTACAAAGTTCACAGCGTCCTCATTTGAGACACAGATAAGGCATTGGATGAATTAACGGATTTGGATGCTGCCTTTCATTTTAGCCATCAAATGATTTCCCAGCTCATGGATGGGCTGTTTTTCAATCACACTACAACTTTAAAGTACCCTTAAGACAAGGCTGGAGGTGAAAATGGATGAATGGCTCTCTTAACTAATATTCCACACAAATGTCACCACATGCCTTGAAAAATGGAATGCGCAAAGTGTTGAGTATCCATCTACTTTCTGACAGAGGCCAATAGAGCTTCATGTTATTCCATGACAAGGTTATGCTGACTGTCATAAAGACTGAAAGTTACAGAGAGTTACAGAGTTCCAAATTAAAATGCTTTTAATAGAGAGAGAAAAAAACAGCTAATTTGCACTGCACTGGGGAAATTAGTGTAAAAGCGCAATTCTGTAGGGCGTTGAGGTGATACAGCACCTCAAAACCTGTGAAATAGACACTTAGCAATGGAAGTATAACTTGGACACCAGTGTTAAAACAAACACGGCTCTACAGTCCTTGAGGTCTCTGTGTAAGAAAATGCTGACGGTGATGATCTGAGTTATGAATGTTGTAATGGGCACAGAGTAAAGTTAGGTTTCACTGAGAGTTTTCTATTTCTTGATGGCGGCCACTGCTTTCTTGGCAGCGTCGTCCAGGTTGTCCGCTGCGGTGATGGGCAGGCCGCTCTCGCTCAGAATCCTCTTGGCCTCGTGGACGTTGGTTCCTAGCAGACACAACGAAAATGACAAAAACTGGCTTAGCAAGGTGAAAAAGCACACTGTGTGAAAGACGAAGTGCTCCTTTGGAGGAATCAATGCACGCGATGACAGATGGACGGAGTTATGGGTGAACGGTGGCAGAATTCAACTGCTGATCCGAAAGCAGCTTTGTCTGTGAGCAATGTCAGTGAGGCAAGAGGGCAATTTGTGTGTGCTCCCCCTGGCTGCAGCGAGGTCAGGGGTAGCAGGTGCTGGGTGATTGTGGTGGCGCCCATGCCCCGGTAGACCGGCAACCAACCAGAGAGAGAGAGAGACCTGGAGACACTCTGCACAGGCCCCCGAGGCTTTACACTCTGAACTGGCTGCCTCCCAGCGCAGCACATTGCGCAGCCAAACACAAGCCTGACAAGCCTGTCACAACACAGGGTGGGGGTGGGGGCGGGGGCGTGGAGGGCCTCAATGGCCGGAAGGACACAGAGAGGGAGAGGACGATGATGGAGGGAGGGAGAGAGAGGGCAACAGAGCAAAAGGTCAAATGAAGCAGAATTGCCCACGCTGCTAAAACAACAAAAGCCAGCTGCTTATGTGGCATTTACTGATTACACACATGATGGCAAAGAAAAGGCCATGTACAGAATCTGTCGGATCTGGTATCAACAATTTTCTCTATCTGGTCTTGGAATTCTTGATTCTTTTGTTTAAATTCTTTATTCCCATTCTTATTCTTCATTATTACTTTGTTTTACTGATTATTTACTTATTTCTTACTATTTTCTGCAATTAATTCTCTGTCTATGCTTCTGTGAGACCTGATTTTCCCCACTTGGGATCAATAAAGGTTTATCTAAATTCGAATAGTCACTGTGACACACACACACACAGTGATTACGTGTGTAATCGTGTGTTTAAGTTTATCATCTAAACCACTTCCCACCTCAAATGTGTTGAGAAATACATAAAATAAGCACTTTTTTCTAAACTACGATTAAATTAGGTCCTCCTATATTGATAAATGCTATGCCCTACATGTATAGCTGCAACAATTAATTGATGGACAGATAATTCATTAGCAATTATTTGAATAATCAATTGATTGTTTAAGCTATTTCTTTTAAATGGCAGGAATTAACTGGTTCCAGCTTCTCACATGTGAATATTTGCTGCTGTTACTCTTATATGACGGTGAACTGACTGTATTCAGGTTTTGGACTGTCGGTCAGACAAAACAAGACATTTGACAAAGTCACAGTGGGTTCTGGGAACTTCTGACACTTCTGACCTTCTCAACATTGAATTGACTAAAGCATTACTTAAAAAAATGACCTGCAGATAAATACATAATGAAAATAATAATTAGTTGCAGCCTTACATATGTGTGCAGTATTTACTGTATGTTTGAATTCACGTAATTCAATATTAACGTATATTAATGTCTGCTACAATCTGAACGTCGCACATCCTTAGTCCAGATTATATTTACATTTACATAGCTCACTTTGCACAGCTCTTCTTTTTATTATTATTTTAAATTTTAGTGGTTTTATTTAAATTCTTTCTGTATATATCTATGCTCCCGCGCACCAAAACAAATTAAACCTACTTGGCAATAAATCTGGTTCTGATTCTGATTCACAAATGATTGAAATGACAGCAACTGCCACTTGTTATTGGTGTCTCTCTGCATTCGCCCTGACCAAGTCTTCGATGGTAAATGGGTGAAGCCGTTTGTGTTTGTGTGTGTGTGTGTGTGCATGCTCAGACACTTACAGGTTGACTTTGGCTCTCCTGGCTGGCATGTAATTAAGACTGCATGGTGTGTGTGAATTCTCTGCAGGCCCGGTCACCCTGATCAATAGACCTTTCATGAGGAATTCTATTACCAGTGCCACTTAACGCCTAATATTTCATCTCTTTTGTCCAGCCAGATAATAAGTCATTCCAAACACATTTCTGCAGGCTCACACTCCAAACAATCAATTCTGCAATGTAATTAATTAGAATAAGAGCAGGAAGAGACCTTGCTCTGGCACATAAACAAGGGATCTGATGTCCCAAGTCATTTTCTGATCAAATAGCAGAATATTCTCTCTGTACGCCCACAGACAAATCTATGCAAATCTGAAACGGCGGTGATGTCGCTCATAGTGTGTGTGTGTGTGTGTGTGTGTGTGTGTGTGTGTGGGGGGGGTTAACTTTGTGCTTGACATTCAATAGGCTGAGTTGGGTACTTCATTGGGATTGACGGATTCATATTATCATACCGATTAAAACAAAGTTGCAGCACAACAAACTTGAAACAGGAGAGAAGAATTGTGCAGGAGAAGCAGCCAGATGTGCCCTTAGCAAATACATAATGCAAGACACATTCTGAAAAGACAAATATGCCTGTGGAAAGTGTATACAGCACTGAAATAAAGCAAACAACACATGCATTTTTTGCAATTTTTTCATCCCATAAATATTCATGAAAAGAAATAGCGTGTGCAGCTTTGTTTAGACAATACCTGTGTTATCCATGTAATGTGTAAGGGGGGAATCACACATTTGTGGCAGTGAGAAAGAACAGACCCACATTTATGTTGGTCTTTTTCTGCATATGTATGTATGTTTGTGTGTGTGTGTGAGTGAGTGTGTGAGTGTGTGTGAGACAGAGAGAGAGAGAGAGAGAGAGAGAGAGAGAGAGAGAGAGATGACTGCAGTTCCACTGTGAGCAGTAGGGAGCACTGATAACTCACAGCAGAAGAGGCAAGGACAGATACAGCTGGATACAGCATCACTAGGTGTGTGTGTGTGTGTGTGTGTGTGTGTGTGTGAGTGTGTGTGTAGAGTATGCCAAGTTTATGAATGTGTGTCTTCACCTGCAGCCACTAGGTGCTGCCAGAGACCTACTCACAGCAGTGTACAGTATACTGCACGCACACACCACAGAAGACTTTAATTTAAAAAAGGGAAATCCCATGTGATTAACTGTTAAATGATTTTAAAAAGGAGTAAACTAATTTTCTTTTTTACTGTCCACTGTCATCAGTAGCAATGGGTGTTAATTAAAACAGCAAGTGAGATTTCTGGCTTTCAAAACTCACTTGCTGTTCTGAAGTTTGTTTTCTAACAAGCATCCATTCACAGCTCAGCTATGAGTCTTTAAACGCACTGCTTAAGCCAAAACAACAAAAGGCCAGGCAGCGCTAAGTATTTTGCCATGTGATATATTGCCACTTCGCAACACATTTCTGTTGGATATCCGCTCTAATTAGCAAGATTCCTTGTGACTATTGTGAAAATGTCACTTTAATGTGTGATTCAATTACAGGCCACCATATTTCAACAAGATAATAAGGCTTGGGGGTGTGCCAAAGTTGCGCCGGAGGAGCTCTGTTGATGCTGCAGCTCCAAAATGTGTGCCTAATCCTGTCTAAACAAACTGAGTTTAGCGAAGCTACGATCTGATGAAATAAAAAAAAACTCTGCCATAATCTTAGACCTGCAAAGTGACTCTACAGTTCTGATGGTTCACTATACAGTATGTCATGGGCAAGACAAAGAATGTTTTCTTGAATATGGTAAGAAAAGAAATGATGCGAAGCTCAATAACTTGTCTAAATCCGTTTCTGTGGTTGTGAAGGTAGCTTGCTACATTTGCTCTGAACTTTGTTTTCAGTTAAAGTGAGACTATGTTACATTTCATACAAGAAATAAAAAAAAGATTCATTTTATGAATGAACAGTTGAATTCATAAGTAAAAAAACACACCCCTTCTCAGTTAAGTACACAAAGAGGTTTTGTAGCTTGGTCAGGTATAACAAGTAAAACAGATTGTGAACAGGAAAGACAGGTAACTGCTTGGGGCCCCCAGGCCATTAAGCTCACACCCCAAGGGCTGACAAACTGTACTCTATAACAATGTGTGTGTGTGTGTGTGTGTGTATATATATATATATATATATATAATTAAACAACCAATGGACAATTTGCCATAACATGTCAGTAAGAAACCTCCCTAAAGAATTCCCCATGTCATTCTAGTTGAACTTGATTTCTTTTAATTTTTTGCAGGTTTTTATTGTTCTTTATATTTATATTTTGAAATTTACAAGGTTGGCAATTATTTATAACATAATGGTGATGAAAGCTGGGAATTTTTGCCAAGGGCCCTAACACACTCAAAAATCGCCACTGGCTAAATATTGCTGTGTAATTGACATTATTGAGTCAGTTTGCTGACTCTATGACTTCTCTACTAACGGGCCTGTTTTACAGCAGACATTTTGGAAAAGAGACGGTGTTACTACATTAACAATGGCTCTGTTCTATTCAAGTGATCCGGTAGTAAGATATGCCAGTGTGACAGTATGTCAAGTACAAGCATGCACAGTAATTCAGCCATTATTATCTTGTTATTTGTCCCTGTGGTTTTCTTACAGTGATGTATCAAAAAGTCTTAATTGAAAAAGGCTTAGTATCCTGTCCACTCAGGCAGGTGCTCAAAAAAGTTCCACAGCTGTGATTTAAGGACCAGTGTGACAGATTTATTTCAGTTGCTGATGGCACAAGAAGGTAAATAACAACACTTTTCAAGAATTCAATATTGTAGACTTTCTAATTAGCTTAATTTGTATCGGTGTCCTGACAAATACTTTATGGCCACTTAAATTTTTGCATATTTTCTACTGTGCTTCTGGATTTTGTTTGAAACAGATAAAGGAGAACCGTTGCGTGTGTGAAACGTTTGATGAGGATTTTTTGGGCATATATTTAGGCCGTCAGGCAACACAACCGAGAATCTCCCTCCATTATTTTTTGACATCATGACTTACACCAGACTAGTCTAATAAACTATGGGCAGTTGATAAAAAAAAAACTAACTCCAAACAGTCCATAGGGTACCTGAATATTAAAGAACACTGACACTTTACCTTTTTACAGAATTGATGTCACAGCAAGCATGACAGTTACATTGAATAACTGGTGTAAAAACATTTTCTTTCATCATTGAATGTCATCACACTTGTTCTGACTTTGTTAATCCTCATAATAATCAGTACCAAACAGGGAGAGTTTTCTCTTCACAGGCAAAAATGGATGAGCCCTGCTCCTCCCTCCTTCATCTTCCGTGTCAAACATCAAATGCTTCTCATTTGGACGTGGAGGGAGATACCCCTGAACGATGCAGACGTGTTTCCTTTGATGTGCTAGCCAGTCTTTAATCAAAGTTTTCATGTTTCTTATGCTGTCTAGACTCTTGTTTAAGAGAGACACCCAATGTAGCTTAGTATATTAGATATAAAGAGCATATCTGATAATAAAAAGTTTATAAAAGTCATCTAGTCATTCATCCATGTTGATGCTGATAAAGAACCTCATTGTATTAACAAATAACAGCACTGCCTTCAGTTTTTATTCATTCTCATGACCTATTCAATTCTTGTCGGGTGTTTTTTATAAGCAAAGAGTACAAATAATATACACAATATCACAATATACTGTATCAAAGTAAGTTAGTGGTGAATTTTTCAGGCAAGGAAAAAATGAAAAATTGGTCATTGTACAGTATTGGTAACTTAAACATTAAGTAAACGTATAGATTTAAAAAACAAACAAAAAAACAACAACACTGGACTGGTATATGTAAGCTATAATGACACTGGACTGGACTGTCAGGACTGGAAGGGCTATCTCAACCTTAGTACAGGACCTCGCATCTCTTTTTAATTAAATGGGAGAAAAATGGCCAGATCTCCTTTTGAGGAGAAAACAGCCTCCACTGTTTGACAGACAGTTGGGGAAAGACTCGGTAAATCAATAGGCCAGGGAATAGAGCTAAGCGAAGGCAGTCACCTTTTTCCCTGGACCCGGAGGGCTATTTATGGGGAGTTTTTCCATAGTGGCAGACAGCATCCTCACAGAGCAATATGTCCATGTTTACTCTGTGGCCAAAGGGGGCAGTGCAGTACTACCTCAGGTATTTTCTCCTATCCATACCTTAAATATTTGTGTGTACAAGTGTGTCTGTATGTCTGTTCTGTGCTCTATTGGATGGATTTACAATGTATGAACATAACTGCTATTACTGTAGCCCACAAACTGGATGTGTTTTAGTTAGACCAACAATATCCCACAATAAACACTTCATGCAACCCTATCAGCATCTAGACCACACGGCCCTTCTTCTCCACATATGGGAATACATAACTCTCCACCAATGCAATCAACCCAGGCATTTAAAAAGAGACTTCCCAATTAAGAGTGTGCCAGTTAATCCATTCTGATCCTGTTGAAGAGCGCTGGGCCGTTCTCACTGCCCTGCGGTCAGCCTAGCAAGCTGAGCTGATTGATTCTGAACCAATCTTCTCCACAAGACGGTGGCCCAGGATGTAATGACCCACAACTAAAGCTTGGATTAGGCCCCGGCCAGGAAAACACGTTTGGACCAACCACCAGCAGTGACCTTCTGGACTCAGCCTGTTTGTGAGTCAGGTTGAATTACATGGCCCAGAATGAGAAATGTGTGCCGACTAATTAAGAGTTTGTTTGAATTGCCAATCCAGTCGCTTCTGTGGTGACACATTTCAGCAGTTGTGTCCTCACTCTTCAGCCACATGGTCAATCGGCAACATGAAGAAAGACGGTGGATATAAATTACACAGATGCACATTTTGCACCTTGAGTGATTGAACAGACACCGATGTTTCTGTGTTAACTTTCTGTGAAGTGCAGATTGTGGGATTTGGGTTGAAACTACTCATCTGTCCTTGCCATAGCTTCAGTTTTGGTTCTGGTGCAAAGTTATCTCAGGAGGAAAATATTAAGCATCTGCATGACATTTGTTTTTGTTTAGGGGGGAAATAGTGAAAACAATGTCACAAATTCTTAAGGGATGGTGATCATTATCCTGACCTGGACTCTGACCTTCGCTTTGTGTTAGCAGGCCTTATTTGATTGAGAACAAATCTTTTAGGTGTTAATATGACAACTAAACTTTACACACTGTGTTGCGCTCTCAATAGCCATGTCCATACTGCACTGCAGTGTCTCTGAAAAGCACGCTGACCTAAAAATCATATTAGGAGAGTGTGTGAGGACATGCAGTATGAAGGACTGAGGGCTAACACACACACACACACAACCGCACGCACGCACGCACACACTCACACACACACACACACACACACACACACACACACACACACACACACACACACACACACACACACACACACACACACACACACACACACACTTTTCCCTCCCCTATATCTCTCTTTATCCTGCACTCCATCCCTTCTCCCCCTCTCCTCCTTTCTCTCTTTGGGCTTGGGGACTGTAGAGTGACTTTGAAATTGTGCTGCTTCAGGAGGAGAGAGAGTCACTCCGGCTAATTAGTTGTCCTTATCCCAACAGCAGCAGCCGCCACCAGCTCACTGGCTCAGAGGGAGAAACAGAGCAGGCATCAGCAGCAACTACCAACTGCTGCATGCTAAAGATACCCTTCTCCTTCTGCTAGCTGTTAGTGCTAGCGGCTAGCAACAATTTAACTCACCCCGGGACTAAACTGCGGATTAGAGAAGTTGCTCCACTCAGCATAATGATAGGTAATATGGTATGAAATATGGTACAGTGAATTCCCTGCTCTCAGGGAAAACTTGTCAGACCATATACTACAGTGGCAAGATTATACTCAGTGTCAGATTTTTCCATTATCATCAATTTTACCATCAGTTTTAGGTGCTTGGGAGCATTGCAATAACAGACTCATGGCTTTCAAATGTACTGGGGACAGTACATGTACAGTATGCTCATCAGGCCTAGACGTATCAGTGTACACTATGTGCAGGGGAAATACAAAATCCTATAAGCATTTAATAAATGAAAGTAACTAAATCAACATTACAAGCAGTACTACAAAGGTGAGTCACATTGTGAAGTCAGTCGAGTTGAACCAAAATATAATAGTTAAGTAATATATAATAATATGTAAAATATATGATCATGTCGGGAGAGTGCACAGGTGAATCACGAGTGACGTCACCGCTCGGCATGCTCAGATAAGGGAAGTACAGAGTTTTGTCTGAGTTTTGGAAGTGCTTCGGCGGGTTGGATCCACAGGGAAGCTTCTGGTCACACATTTTTATCCTGATACAGTGTTAGTTAATGTGTTTAGTGCTTGTTGTGTTTGTGTGTTACACGATCCGATCCGTAGACGATTAACTGCGGCGTTGACGTAACTCGGATACATTGAATCGCTGTGAAGACAAATGTTTGTGCTTCATTGTATTACGCTGCGTGGGGTTTGAGTTATGTCAAACAATCTGTTGATCCTTGTGGACAGTGCAGGTTTGTACAAAGTCTTCAATGAAATGGGAATGAAATGAATGTTATATTAGTCTGGTGTCTTTTATTATTTTATGACATTTATGGTTAAAGGGCTTGAGTGCCTTGGAAGTGCTTGAATCACCTCTCAAAGAAGCTGGATGGAACTCTGATTGTATTGAATCATTTATTGTGTAATTTGAAATACCTCATTTATATATTAAGCTAAAGTAATTGCTGTCCATTGCTATTTACTTATATATTGATCATTCTAAATATGGTAAATTTAGTGAATAAATGTATCTGCTGCTATTTTGATAATATAAATAAAATAATATATTGATATCTACTTATTTTTGTGATAGAGATTTCTATTTATCGGATTGTTATGGATGAAATATTGATGTTTGCTTTATTTCTTTTCTTTTATCAACCTAACTCAGCTTACTTGGCTAACTGAATCTAACTGAAGTACTTGATGAACTGAACAAACAAATTAGTTCAACTGATAATTTACTTCAAATAAAGACACCAAAAAAGAATTGAGTTGGTTCATGTGTCCTCTGTGATCATCCAAGTGCTTTTCAAGTTTAAGCAGATGCCAAGAAGAAAAGTGAAGGGAACTTGACACACATTAGGTTGCATTCAAATTAGAAATACATCCTCATCACTTTTTGGGGGATCAGATTTGTAATCTTGTTTTCATTGATGAAACAGTTCCTAGTTTAAATCCTGAAGTTGTCAGTTTTAGTTCTATTTTATTATTGTGTTTAGACATTTAGAAATCTGGCTTATATTTTTCAATGAATGATTTAGAAAAATATTACAGAACTATTATTTTGGTATTGGTACCAAAAGACTGGTATCATACCGGTTTCTTAAATCACTATGGCTTGTGACCCAGTTTCATATCCCAGAATTCTCCTGATGCCAGTAATTAAAGAGTTGTCACATTGTGGTGTTAATTTAAATTAGGTTTATTTTTGTGCATGCATACATGCAGCTCCATTTTATATCAAATCCCAGGATCACAATAGGCAGGGACATGTTACGAATAGATGTTCTATGGCTCACCCTAAACTTTTAACTTTTCCTGGTGGAAGTGTGTTAAAAGATGTTTTTTCTTAATTATATCTACATATCATTATTTCAATCTCATTCTTCTTTGAAATCATATGTATGGCAACGATTTGGCCATACCATGTGTGTGAATGTCACATTAATAGTTCAAGAACAAAACACACTCACTGCTGACAGGAGATGTGAGTAGAGACCAGGTGTACCTACTAAGGTGTCTGTGTTATCTTGTCTCAGCAGGGTTTCTCACAGCATGTCCATCTCTCTCTCCTGAGCCTTGCTCTCTTTTGCCCTCCCTCCCTCTCTCTCTCTCTTTCTCTCAACCCCACAGTCCCACGGCACAGAGACATGGCAGTGACAGAGAGAGAGAGGGCTGGCTGAGTTTCAGAAATGTTAACTACTCCCTCGAGATACTCACAGTCTGGCTCACACATACAGTGTTGGTTCTGGGCTTCTCTTTGTAGCGAATCGCCACACTCCATTGTGTTTGGCCTCAGTGCCAATGACTGCTGACATACTGTCATGTGTGCACCTACCGTGTATTCTCTGTAGTCTGTTTCTTTCTCATCATTTGAAATATAACAGGCAGCCACTTCCCACTGATGGAGACTCTTATTACAATTCAACTAACTCTACTTTTAGCTTTTCTGCTTAGAAAAAAAAAACATTTGTTAGCACTTGCTCTTTGAAGTAGTCAAGGCTCATTCCCTGGTAACAAACTGACATAAAGTTCATAGATGAATTCATTATCCAAGACAATTCAATGTCTTTCTGGTCCATAGTGTCATAGCCTGTGGGGCTGTGGACTAAAGAGTCCAACAATAGTTATACAAAGTTCAACACACAGTGAGTAGAGAAAAGACCTCTCTGCCAGATATTCTGAGACAATTAATTCAACCCGTCTCCTCATCTCCACAGACCCCTGACTCCCAAGGCCAGTCAGGGGAAGGACAGACGTGGGGGGATGACGTGCGTCATGGAGGATGTGTACGTGCGCATACATATGAATATGTGTGTATGTGCGTGTATGACACATGTACCCACATTCTTATGAACTTCTCTGTGTGTGTATCGTTGTGTGTACGCATGCATATATGTGTGTCCTCAGAAGTGTTGCGCGAGCGCGCGCACACACACACACACACACACACACACACACACGCATCTGTCCAGGAGAGCCAGATTCTCCCCTAATGGCACCATGGGGACCCAATGCATTAGCATATTAAAAGGTGACATTTCACAGTGTGAGCCTTGCAGTAGAGTGCAGCCCGATCACTCTGACAGTTTGACAGGCAGGCTAGAGAACAGACACATAACACTGGAGTGAACACAATGGGAATATGGGAAAGTGGCTAGATTTGAGTCATAAAGCACCTGTCCAGCCACAGTAGGAACCTCAGAAGGGGCGGGGGATTTGTAACCTGAGACCAATGTTATGTAAAGTGTGTCCCGCAACTAGAGGGAACTTTATAAATGACCTCACCAATAATGTGGTCTAATGGGTCATGCCTCATAATTTACATTTGCACAGAGGCTTTGAATTATAATTGAGGACTCAAGCTGCTTTATATCAGAGAACAATAAACAAAGCAATACACACACACATCAACACTGTGCATGTTAACAGTACATCAATTAGATTGCACATACTATTTCCATACAAGCACTGCTCATCACAATGTACACCCAGACTAGCTAAAAGCATGCACACACACACACACACAATGTGAAAATGAAAAAAAAAACTAAATTCTGCATTCATTTTGAAAGACTTATTTACTTATAATAATGGTGGTAACCATTTACTCCTAAACCTACAAGACACACTTTAAAATTAAATGTCTAGTGTCACATATATGAACACACACCTGCTGGTACACACACACACACACACACACACACACACACACACACACACACACACACACACAC